>CAUYON010035268.1:0-31724 GCA_963573935.1 Arctocebus calabarensis
GCTATTTCTTTTCTTAAAGTTTCATAGTTCTCTTTATAGAGATCTTTCACATCCTTTGTTAGGTAAACTCCCAAATATTTCATCTTCTTTGGCACTACTGTGAAAGGAATAGAGTCCTTGACTGTTTTTTCGGCTTGGCTATTATTGATATATATAAAGGCTACAGATTTATGGGTGTTCATTTTGTAGCCTGAGACATTGCTGTATTCCTTGATCACTTCTAAAAGTTCTGTAGTAGAATCCCTAGTGTTTTCCAGATATACAATCAAATCATCTGTGAAGAGTGAAAGTTTGATCTCTTCTGACCCTATGTGGATACCCTTGATCACCTTTTCTTCCCTAATTGCAATGGCTAAAACTTCCATTACAATGTTAAAGAGCAGGGGAGATAATGGGCAACCTTGCCTGGTTCCTGATCTAAGTGGAAATGACTTCAATTTAACTCCATTCAATACTATATTGGCTGTGGGTTTGCTGTAGGTGGCCTCTATTAGTTTAAGAAAGTATCTCAAGAATGGAAGAAAAAGTATCCAATGTACTCAGCCCTACTATGAAGCTAATTTATAGCTTTCATATGAAGGGATAACCCAACTATAGCCCAAGAATATGGGGAAAGGGGCAAGGGGGGAAGGGGTGAGGTTGGGGGGACAGGAGGGTAATTGGTGAGGCCACACCTACAGTGCATCTTAGAAGGGTACCGGCAAACCTTACTAAATGCAGAATATGAATGTCTTCATATAATAACTGAGAAAATGCCAGGAAGGCTATATTAATCAGTTTGATGAAAATAGTTCAGATTGTATATGAAACCAGCACATCGTACCCCTTGATTGCACTATTATACACAGCTATGATTTAATAATAAAGACAATTAAAAAAAAAACACATGTGGCTACTTAAATTTAAATTAATTTAAATAAAATAAAATTTTAAAATCAATTCCTTAATTAGACTAGGCACATTTTGAGTATTTATCAATTACATGTGGCTAGCAGTTAACATATTATACAGTACTGGTGTAGAAAATTCCCTTCATTGTGGTAAGTTCTATGGGTGGTTTTGCTCGTATAATAGACTCAGCACATTGCGAGCACCAAGGCATTCTGACAGCCTGCCAGATTTCCTACTCTCTTGATTCTCTCTAGCTGTGACAAAAATGGAAACGCCCACATGCTTAAAATCAATCAAAGATTTTATTCTTAAATTATTCCCTATTAATCAAAATTTATACTAATTAAATGACCACTTGAAGTAGTGTTTGAACTACATTGGACTAAGGCACGAGAAAAATCATAAATTTTTTGTGTTTTAAATCATAGATATTAGGGTTTGTTGTTACATAAGTTAGCCTATCCTGAATGATGAAGAAATTAGCATTACAACAAAAATTTAAGTACGTGGCAATGACTTAGCAATTAAGTAGTAGGCAACAAGAAAACCAACATCACATGATAGACGCCTGAAGACCCCTTTTACTTGGGGAAATAAATTTTTAACTCTTCCATTGAAAACTTGGAAGACAGAAGAAATGCCTCCTGGGGTAGATCAGAAAGCAGAGGTGTCAGGGCTGCCCATCAGATGCTATTGGCTGCACTCACTGAGGCATTAGAAGAGAAGCTTAAGTCTGGGTCAAAAGTGTCAGGTTTGAAAGAGGATGGAGAGCAACAAAACAAATTGAATTTGAAGATTGTTGAAAACTGAATTTCTAGACCCAGAAGCGAAACAAAAGTTTGAGAAGTGTTTTGAGTAGCAAATGTCCATTAGAACTCAGCCCCATGTCGAAAATAAAAGTTTTGCTCTATTAAGTTTTTTTTTTTGTTTGTTTCAAAATATAAGGGGTGTGTGGGCAGCACCTGTGGCTCAAAGGAGTAAGGCGCTGGCCCCATATGCCGGAGGTGGCAGGTTCAAACCCAGCCCTGGCCAAAAACTGCAAAAAATATATATATATATATATATATATATTGAACAAATCTTTTTATCTATATGGATAGCTTGTATAATGTTTAAGCCAGCACCACAGTAGTGTTCCTTGTACCTAATAGGTCACTTTTTACTCCTTATCCCCTCTCACTCTACCTGCTTCTTGGTTTCCAATGTCCTTTCCATCTCTTTTTTCCTGTATGACTATTGCTTAGCTCCCAGTTACTAGAGAACAAGTGTGGTTTTATTTTTCCATTCTTAGATACTTCACTTAGAATAATGGTCTTCAGTTCCACTCAGGTTACTACAAAAGACATTCATTATTTCATTCCTTTGTACAGTAGCTAAAGAGTACTCCATGGTGTGTGCGTGGTATGTATATACACATATGTATACACACATACGCACACAGAGGGTGCCAAAAATGCATACACATTTTAAGAAAGGAAAAAGACTGCATTAAAATTGTAATACTCAATATATACCAATGATGTTTGTTATCTTATATCTTGTATCTCTTGTAGTTGCAGAATTTAAATGTGACTTGAGTATTACACACACACACACATTACATTACATTACATTTTCTTTATCTACTCATGAATTGATAGGAAATTAGGTTGATTCCACATCTTTGCAACTGGGAATTATGCCTCAATAAACATTCCAGTGTAGGTGTCTTTTTGATAGAATGACTTATATTGAGTAGCTATCTGGTGGTGGGATTGCTGGATCAAGTGGCTGAGGCATCTCCTCCAGACTATTTTTCACAGAGGTTATACTATTATAATTTGCAATCCAGCCAACAGTTATGAGCATTCTTCATTCTCTGCCCCATCAGGGGTAAAGTGGTATCTCGCTGTGATTTTCATTTGCATTTCCCTGATAGTTGGTGATATTGAACATTATTCAGGCTCGTTGGCCACTTGTCTGTCTTCTTTTGAAAAACTTCTGTTCATGTTTTTTGCCCACTTTTTAATGATGTTGTTTGTTTTCTTCTTGTTAATTTGTTTGAATTCTTCATAGATTCTGGATATTAGCCCTTTGTTGAATGTATAGTTCATAAACATTTTTCCCCATTCTGTAGGCTGTCTATTTACTTTACTGATTATTTCCTTTGCTGTGCAAAAGTAAATCTCATTTCTTTTTTTTGTTATTGCTGTGCACATATGTACCTTTGGGGTCTTAGTCATAAATTATTTGCCAAGGCTGAAATCTAGAAGAGATTTTCCTGTGTTTACTTCTAAAATGTTTATGGTTTCATGCCTTACACTTAAGTTTTTTTCTCCCTCTTGAATTAATTTGTGTGTATTATGAGAGATAGGTGGCCTACTTCACTCTTCTACATGTGGCTATTCAGTTTTCCCAGCATCATTTATTGAATAAGCCTTCCTTTTTCCAGTGTATGTTCGTGTCTACTTTGTTAAAGATCAGATGGTTGTAAGCAGCTGATTTAATTTTTGAGTTCCCTATCCTATTCCTTTAGCCTGTACCTATGTTGGTTTCTCCAGCCTCTCACCGTATAACTTAAAGTCAGGTGATATGATACCACTAGATTTGTCCTTTTTACTTAAGATAGCTTTGGCTATGGGGCTTTTTATTGGTTTCAAATGAAGTGTATAATTACTTTTCCTAGATGTTTATTTTGATGGGGATTGCATTGACTCTGTAAACCACTTTGGGTATACTAACAAGGTTGATTCTACCAATCCATGAGCATGGCATGTATTCTATTTTTTTGCATCATCTATGATTGTTTTCATGTTTTCTAGTTATCTTTTATTCTTTTTCTTTTTCTTTTTTTTTTTTTGAGACAGAGACTGGTGTCACAGCTCACAGCAACCTCAAACTCCTAGGCTTAAGCAATTCTCTTGCCTCAGCCTCCCAAGTAGCTGGGACTACAGGCACCCACCACAATGCCTGGCTATTTTTTGGCTGTAGTTGCCATTGTTGTTTGGCAGGCCTGGGCTGGATTTGAACCTGCCAGCTCTGGTGTATGTGGCTGGTGCCCTAGCCACGTAGCTACAGGCACTGAGCCTATTTGTAGTTCTTGTAAATGTCTGTTACCTCCTTGGTTAAGTATATTCGTAGGCATTTTATTTTCTTTGTAGTTATTATAAATGGTACTGAGTCCTTGATTTGACTCTTACCTTAACTGACAGTAGAAAATATAAATGCTATTGATTTATATACATTGATTTTATAACCTGAGACATTGCTGAAATTTTTTATCAATTCTAGGAGAATTTTGGTGGCTTATTTAGGGTTTTATAGATAAAACATTGTATCAGTGAATAGGGATAATTTGGCCTCCTCTTTCCCAATTTGGGTACCTTTTATTTCTTACTCTTTTCTGGCTGGAACTTCCAGGCCTGTGTGGAATAGAAGTAGTAACAGTGAGTGCCTTGGTCTTGTTTCAGTTCCTTGGGGGAATGCTTTCAACTTTTCTCCATTCACTATAATGTTGGCTGTGGGTTCATCATATTGTCATAGGTGGCTTTAATGATTTTGAGATATGTTCCTTTGATGCCTAGTTTACTGGGGATTTTTATTTTTAAAAAAGTGCTGGATTTTGTCAGATTTTTCTTCTGCATCTATTGAGATGACTACATAGTCTTTCTTTTTGCTTCTGTTTATGTGGTGAATCACGTTTATTAATTTGGTTATGTTAAAGCACCCTTGTGTCCCTGTGATAAAACCCACTTGATCATGGTGAATTATCTTTTTGACATGATGTTAAATTTGTTTGCTAGTATTTTGTTGACAATAGAGGAAAAAACAATCAAGCAAAAATAGGCAGATCAAAATGTCATGGCTATAAAAGGACAAGTAAGTTTTCCCAGGGAGCAGAATCAGGGTCCACTTCGGGAACTTCTTCAGCTTCCTGCTTAGTACCCGTCCACTGATGAGTGTGCCTCTCTCATTTTTCCTTTTTTATAAATAACAGTCTTTATATCCTGCCCTTGATCCACTGTTATATTTGGGGTATGGGTTAGGCAGATGACTTTTCTTTAGTTCCTAATGGGCCAAAACATAATATACCACAGCAAGATCTGAAAAAGAAGTCTGCACACTACACAGAAATCCTGGACTCTGAGTTGGAGATAACTGAAGGAGTTGAATGGGATTTATGCTGCCTCACTTTAAGAGGGATGTGTGTGAAGAAAGACCAGTTATATGCAGTATTTTGTGACTGAGTTGGTGAACTATGGCAGAGACTTTGAGGGATGGTCAATATGCACTTCCTCCTCTCCGTATACCAAGGCTATCTATGCACACCAATTTCCTACACTTGTGTGGCAGTATGGATGAGTGCTGGCCGTGGAATCTAAGTAGAAGAGGTGTGGATTCCTTTTCAGGCAGGGTATATGAAATTCCTCCTAATGACATCTTTCTGCCTCTCTCTTTTTCCATTGGCCAGCTGAAAGCAGAAGGCTCTCAGAGTTTACAAAAGGGTCCCCCTGATGTCTGCTTTTCACCAGTGTGACATAAGGAAGCTAGAAACTTTTATTGTGACTGACTATCAAGATGTAGAGGTTGTTTTTACAGCAGTTAGCCTGCTGTGACAAACATGATGAGAGTCACTGCTTCCCATCCACTGAGAACAGGATTCTTTCACCATGCAAAGTTGACATGGATCATTAGGAATATGGACAGAAGGTAGAGGGTGCTTTTCCCCATAATTTCTAAGATCAAACTTCAGAAAAGGGAGAAGGGAATGAAAATGTTCGAGCCCCTCTATTAACTCACTCGGGGTAGAAATCACAGATCCACAACAAACACATTTCTGTTTTGGCAGCCTTCCTTGGAATGCATCCACACACATTTTTCAAAATGTTTGAAACAAAGAAAAAAAAACTTTTTTCTAATGTTATAAGAACATTGAAATCAAGCTGGCATGCTTTCTAACTTGGAAGGCATTAAGCGGTGATTTTCTACAATATTACATGTTTACCAACTCACTCAAATGTAACCTCTCAATTGTATATAGCAGCAGTCCCCAACCTTTTTGGCAACAGGGACCTGTTTCATGGAAGACAATTTTTCCATGGGCAGGGGGTTGGGAGGAGAGACCTGATAGGACGCAGAGCTCAGGTGGTGATGTGTACAATGGGGAGCAGCTGTAAGTACAGATGAAGTTTCACTAGCTCACCTGCCAATCACCTCCTGCTGTAGGACCTTGTTCCTAACAGGCCTTGACTGAAATATTTTGGCATCAGGGACCATTTCATGGAAGACAATTTTTCCATGGACAGTAGGGTAGACAGGTGGTGGAATAGGGAAGTGGGACAGGAGGGACAGCTCTGGTGGTGATGCTATGAACCCCAATTCCTAATAGGCCATGACCAGTAATGGACCACAGCCTACGTGGAGGGGTCCATTGAACTTCTTTGACTGAGAACAATCATCATGGTCCATCACCCTCTATTCTTCCTATAAGAAGAAAAGAGTATTACAGAATGGTGTTGTAGATCCCAAGAGATTCTCAGATATAATCACCTGTGAGTGTCCCATGGAAACTCACAGGTGAACACCAGTCTGAGAGTTCTATAGAAAACTAGAGTAATTGTTCAAGAAATTAGAAGACCATAATATTTCACTTGCTTTTTTCCTCATTTCACTACTGATATGACTAGAATCATAAAGGTGCAGGTAAACTCTTGGTCAGGTAAAACCTTTTTTAAAAATATGTGATTTGGATGTTACCAATTTTTTGTAGTGGAAAAATATAACTTTTCACCTTGGAAAAAATAATTTTCACAATTCTTAAGAATCAGGCAAGAAAGATTGAAACATCAGTAATGATAGGGTGTATTGCTGACACCACTGTAGCTGACAGCACCGTGTAGTCACATGTGGCCAGGGTTGTTCGCAGAAGCTAGTGGCATCGGACATCAAGTACAGAGAGCCTCTGGCTCTGAGTGACATTGACAAAGTGGTTTTTCTCCTCCCTCACTGATGGGCAGGACAGGGATCTGGACATCTGAACAACAAAGGATTCATCAGGATCAACATTTTATGCAGAAACCTTTGGGCCAAAACAGAAGCCATAGCTGCTGAAAAATTGAGACTTGGCCTATTTCATCAGTTTTCTTGCTACATGGCCATTGGAGACAAAAGCAACCCTTTGGACAAAGTCCATAAGGTTCTTGGAAATTTTAGGGAAGAAAGAAATCCCAAGAGATAAGTATTTGACACCTTACTATTTTGGCACATGGCACCATGAACAAGTCTTTAAGTCAGAAAAAATTAAAAAGATCTTATTTAAATCCTACATGAGTGAGGTTGGTCATACCTAGTATGCAGAAGTAACTGGTATTACATGAATTATAAAGTATTATATCAATGGGTTTTCATGTATCTGATCTTTATCTTGTTAATGAGACAACAGGGGCTCAGAAGAGTTAATCAACTTGGGCAAAATGTCATGCACAGTAGGTGATGAGTATAAATCTAGGCTTCTAACCCTGGAGGCTGTCATGGTCTTCTGCCCCATAAATATGCTACCTCTACATAGACCTCTGCCCTATGAGCTCAGAATGTCAATAGTCTCTTAATGTCATGCCATTTGGTAAAGTCATCATTTTTATCTTAGGATAATTCTATGTTGTGCTCACATGCTTCAAGACAGCTGCTCTGTTTTGCCCTTATTTCCTGGACATCCCAGGGACCCTAAGCAGAGGAGCCACAGCTCCTATTAGAAAAAGGATATTAAAGTAACAGCATTTTAAGATTAAATTTTTCATATGATCTTCTTCAAAAAACTGTTGCATTGCTTATATTTATGGTCATAGGATGAATTAGATGCCATGACTATTTTTCCTGCAAAAACAATTCTGACTGATGAAAACAATGTTTAAGACAAAGTTTTCAAAAGAATCACGACGTTGGCAAGAACGTAAAGAATTTAAAGATGCTAAAAATGTTGTGAAAAAAAGAAATCTTGGGAGGTAAGCAAGCACTAAAATTCACTTCTGCATAAAAGCAGAGATGCCAACCGTGGTAATGTGAGCCTTTGTTTTGAGGCACGAAGAGCCAGAGACAGGAAAGAAAGCTTAGAACTCTGCCAACGCAGAGAGACAAAAAGAGATCTCAGGGTAAATAGGGAATACTAGATAACTGAGCTCTCTCTGAGGATGAATAACAAATGAATAGCCTACAGAAGAGGAAAACAAGAACACTTCCCTTTCCTAATGTTGGTGGAGGGCTGCGAAAAATCTCGAGAACCTGTAACCACAAAGATGCTTCCTTCAAAATTGCCTTATCTGCTTCTAAACACGTCAGCATTTTTTTTCACTTCAGATATTATATTTTTCATTTTTAGAAGCTCCTTATTTTCTGTTTTCCATTTTCCTCTCTGTGATGTTCATGCTTTTTACTAAGTTCTTAAATATATCTAAAACATCTGTTTTAGAGTTTCTCTTTGTTAATTTCATCATCTCTGTTATTCCTGGATTATTTTCTATAGGGAAAATTTTCTCCTGATTATGTGTTACATATTTCTTTTCTTTGCATATTTGCTAACAATTTATCACATGCTGGTCATTGTAAATGTTACATTATTCAGAGTTAAATGTTGTTGCCTCATTTCAAATAGTCTTCTTGGTCCTTATTCTGGCAAGCAGCTAAGTTGCTTGCAGTTCCCCTTGATTCTTTTGAGGCTTGTTGTTCAGCTCTGTTGGGAACTCTTAACTACTTTTTATTCTAATACTAGTGTACCAATGCTACCGAGGCAGAGCCCTCCTGGAGTTGCTGCTGAACGCCCCAGATGTTCAGTGACATCTTTCCACTGTGTCTGGTCAGAACTCTGCCTCCCAGTCCTGTATGAATACTGGGAGTTGTTTAGCTTACATGAATGGCTTAATGTACAGCAAAAAACTCCTAAAGAGACTTATACAGCTGTCTGAAGCTCATGCCCCATGTAGCTACCTCTTCTCTAGTACTCTGTCCTAAAATGTTCAGCTGCTTCTGCATTCTTGAATCTCAGTATCTATCTTCTCATTTGAGCAAGATTGTTGTGATCCTCTTGGGTCCCCCATGTCTGGGCCACATGCCCATATTTCTGAAAGTGCCTCTAGGCAGAAAGGCAGGGCAATAATAGGGCTTCTCTCCTGTGATCCCTACTCTTGGAATCACAGTCCTGAGCCGCCCATTGTCCAAGTCTATAACAGTGTTACTAGGGTGTATATAGAGTCAAAGTTATTGAAACATACTTTAAACAATTATATTTTACTATATGTAACTTATACTTCAATTAAGTTGGTTTTTCTAAATACTCTGTAAAGATGAAAAGATAATACTCTGATATCTGTCAATCTAAGTGCTGATTATCATGAAAGTATAGTAATTAAGACATCAAAGTTTATAGACCAATAGAACAGAGGAAAAGAACTGAGAGAAGCATTACACATATACTGAAATTTCAGTTGTGATGAATCTGGCCATTAAAATCCATGAGGAAACAATGTAAAAATGAATAGCATTAGAAGAATCAGCTATTCATACTGCTTATTTAATTTATATCATATTAAAAGTATATAGGTTGAACAAAGACTTAAATGTGAAAATAAAAACTCAAAAACTCTTAAAGACATCACAAAAGAATATCTTTACACTATAAAGTTAGAAAATTTCACATACACAATAAAGTTTTTTAAAAGAAAAAAGATTGATAAATTTGATTATTTATAGTATGCCAAAACTTTAAAACCTTATAGTCAGCAAAGGATACCACAAAGAAAGTGACACGACAAGTTGAAAACTGAGATAATTGCAATACATAACTGAAAAAAATAGTATCAAGAATATATTCATAAAATCTGCAAATTGATAAGGTAAAGGACAAAAATACTCCAGTAAAATGAGTACAAATTAACAAAATATTTTAATAATCACTTCAAAGAAGAGAATGCATGGGTGAAGAATAAATATATAAAAATATTCAATTTCATAGATAATACAGGAAATGCTTGAAAGCCAATGAGATACCATTTTTCCACCTATCAACTTAGCAAAAATTAAAAAGCCTGAAATTAACAAGTGTTGGCAGTGATGGAAGTAATAGAAGCTATTTTGTACTACTGATTCTCATTTAGGACAGTATGTTGGAAAATGACATTTTTAAGCCAAACTGAAGACACACAAACCCACTCACCTGTCAATGTCCCTAAATCAATCACCTAGAGAAACTCCTACACATGTGCATCAAGAGACATGCACTATAACCAGAAAGAGCCCAAAAGTTACCTGGGATAAGTAAATTTTGATATAGTTATACAATGGAATAATACATACCCCAAGAATTACTACATCTGTTTAAAACAAAACAAGTTAGAAAGCCATAAAACTCCAAATAATATATTATTTGAGAACTTTGAAGGATGTCCTTGAAACATTTAATAAATGGTACCAGGCACTGGCTGACCTAGTAGAATAGCCATATGCTGGAGACGCTTCCTGGAGATCCTTTGACGTGTCCAGCAGAAACCTTTTATTTTCTGGATTATGAGAAGTCTCAGAGATCCCAGGAAATGAGTCTGCATGACCGGGGCCAGTGGACCCACAGGGCCTTGATATGTGACTATTTTCCAACTGTCCAGGAAAGATTTACATATTTTACAACAAGCTTCAGAGTGCTTAATAGCCAAGTGTTGGCCATAGGTAAATTCATCAGTGAATAAACTCTAATGAAAAATTAGGGCAGGATGAGCTTCAGGGTGGAGGGTGCTAGGGGTGTGGGCTGCAGGGTCAGAGTTGGATCGGGGAGCATGGCACAGGGAGCTGCTGAGAGATGGACTCACTTGTGAGGTACAATGTGGAAACACCAGGCTTGTGTTACTGCTGAAACGTACACTCTTTCCACATCATAGAATCAGGGCATTTGTAATTATTCACTGTCTTAGCCATTCATGCTGGCACAGTAAGCTAAATGGACTGGAAAGCTCTCATAAATTTGTTTCATATAGTTGCCTCAGCATCCATTTTTATTTAGGTCTTAGATAAGTTGTGTGAAACCCAGTTGTACCCACCACGTTTGGTGTAGTTAAAGCCTCCCTGTCCCCCACATCCTTGTTTCTTTATGGAGGACCCACTTCTTCCTCATCTCACTAACCCACGTCCCACACCTCCCATCCCTGGGATAAGATTAAGAGGTGGAGATTTGAGGAGGAGATTAGGTCATAAGGAGGAAGCCCACATAATGAGATTAGTGCCCTATAGAAGAGGCCCCTTCTGTCATGTGAGGTTATACTAAGAAGACAGCTGTCTATGAACTGGGAAGTGAGCACTAAACCTGCTGGAGCATTGATCTGGGACTTACCAGCCTCCAGAACAGTGAGAAGAACTTGCTGTTGTTTATAAGCCATGGTTGTGACTTTTATTATTATATTTTCTTTCTAATTTGATCTTGCAGTCTCTGTTGAGTAGACATAAAAGGCAAGACAGCCACTTTCTAGGAGAGCTCTGAGCAGGAGAAAGTTAGATTTAAGTGTGTGAGTCAAATAAGACACAATGAGGAGGTGAAATTAAGATACAGGAAGAAATTCATTGCTTAGATCAAGAGATTAGCCAGGCATGGTGGCTCACGCGTGTAATCCTAGCACTCTGGGAGGCCAAGGCAGGAGGATCACTTGAACTCAGGAGTTCAAGACCAGCCTGAGCAACAGCAAGATAAGACCTCATCTCTACTAAAAATAGGAAAAAAAATAGAGCGGTGTTGTGGCATGTGCCTGTAGTCTCAGTTACTTAGGAGGCTGAGGCAGGAAGATCACTGGAGCCCAAGAGTTTGAGGTTGCTGCAAGCTAAACTGATGCAAGGACTCTGATGGGGGCAACAGAGTGAGACTCTGTCTCAGGAAAAAAAAAAAAGGAGAAAAAGAAAAGAAAAGAGATAGAGATTGCAAGCCAGATAAAACAGTATAGTTGTTAAAAGAAAAATGATTGAATAAAGCTAGACCCGTTTGTGCAACTGTATGCAAGTTACTTAACCAATTCTTCATCAGTTAAGCAGAATCCTAATAGGTAACAAAAAGCTTTTATACTAAGTATTAAATGAAATGATTGATGACCTTGACAATAAGGTCCCTATAAGGTTCTCTATGAATATATGCTGATATATATTAGCATATACATAGCATTATGTGTCGTTAATTTTTCTGTTTTAAGTCTAGTTAAAAGATGAAAAGGCAGGGGTGGTGCCTGTGGCTCACAGGAGTAGGGCACCGGCCCCATTCAAACTCAGCCCCGGCCAAAAACTGCAAAAAAAAAAAAAGAAAAGACGAAAAGGCAGAATCCTGATAGCATTCCTTAGACTTGCACAACAAGCAGCTCACTTAGATTTCTCTCTGGAAATATGGAACAGCATAAAATGTTTCTTGGAAACGTAGCCTAGGTGCTTCTTGTCATGGACCCACCTAGTCCCTACCACACTCGACATTTGCACCAATAGTGGTAAAGCCCAAATCACACAGCCACCAAGACTTCCTTTAGACACTGTTTCTCTTTCTTCCCTGATTTCTATACCATGCAGAAGTAGTTGACATGTTTTGGAAATATGCCATATCAAGAAATAAACTACACAGTCAAAACAACCCATTTTAGGCAAACCTTTGTTTCCCAAAGGCTGAGGCTTAAATTTGATGCATCATTAATTGTTGAAAGTAAATTCTCAGAAAATGTGACATATTCAACAAAGTTAATAGAAGGAAAAGCTGAAAAACTGTGTTCAAGGGTTTGGCTGCTAGTCACTTTCTTTTTTTTAACATGACTAATTTTCAGGGGAAAAATGCATTTGTGGCCATAAAGTTTGCTTTTGCAGGATGCCCATTCTAGAACACTATCTCATCATCTTTACAACTTTAGAGGTGCAAATTTCTTTTTACTTGCTTTCTTAACTGCTTCTTAGACTCTAGCAATAGTTTGAGTGAAGCAGGATGTCTTAACCCTGCCAATTTCAAACATGAGTTCATTTTGACCTGTTGCACTTTCTGGAGTCAGCAGTCAGTACGCCAGATGGCTTTGGCTAATCCAACGCTGTTCCAAATATACTCATTTATGACTTCCATGGAATCTTGGAACTTAGCAATTTGCTTGTTTTCCTCACCAAGTCTAGTCAGTATATGGAAGATCAGAGCCAAGACTAACAACTGAATAAAACGATTGTCAAAGTTGCTCGTTATCCAACTTTCTATCCGTTATTCAAGCAAGCAGGATCTAAAGCAGGTAACCTGCAATCTGAAAGCCAATTGGTGAAATCCAGAGATTCTGTCCCGGAGGAGGATAAGATTATATGAAGCATCACTTAAGGGGGAGCAAGGCCAGGATAAGTGAAATAGCTAAAAGTTGAAAACATAATTTTGATTCAGGCAAAGGGTTCTGAGAATATAGCAATCCTGACAATCTATTTTATGATGGATTATCTATGACATGAATACAAATGATCAGTCTTATGTCCAGTATGTAATAACATTAGTGGCAGAAAAAATAAATCAAAGTAAAAATGGCAGAGGGGAAAAAACTCTAAATGATAAAATTCAGTAGTCATTTAAACTAATAGAATAAAATATGGACAGAATTTAGACATGTAAAATGTTACCTGGAAGAATTGCATTTAGTAGAAATAATATCCCCCACATAAAAATCCACAGAGAAAAAGTCATAACCAATAAGATCTTCTGGAAACCAAAATGATCAATAAATAAAATGTTCATTGTAAACCTTACAGGAAAAATAATGGATTCCAGTGAAAATGAAAATGGAAAATATTGGAAACGGCTGAAGTGACCTGTATAGAACACTAATTAAGAATTTAAATGACTTAATGGATTTTGTTCTGGAATATGCCAACTGCATATAAATTTAATGGTTTTGTTACAATGTTGGATAATTTTAGTCAAAATGTTTGTTTGTGAAACATGTTAGGCACTCAACAGCTAATAGTATAATTGTCCTGAAGGCAGAGTGATAAGATCAGAAAGGTGTTAGAAAAGCAATTTGTACTGATTTTTGAGATGTCGTTTCATCCAGTCATCTCCTCCATCAAACTTGGTCTTATTTCTGAATTTCCCCATTTATACATAAAATTATGTGCTAAAATTCTTATTGCCATTCTGAATTTTTCCCAATCCCTCACTCTCAATGCAATCCATCACTGTAATTGTATTATTCCATCTGCTAAACATAATTCTATTAAGTTTCTCCTCTCTGTTTCTCTTTGGCATAACTACAACTTTTTTAATACAAATTTCATCATGCCATCATCTTACTCAAAAATGTTTGGCTTTAGCGTGTGATTTTAACAGGTTACTTAATACTAGACTAGCTCTTTCACCATTAAAAAATATATAAAACAGGTGTCAGGCATTAGTTAATAGGCACTGCAAGACTACAATCCTTTACAGAATAAAAATGCATGCAGGCCCTACCTTCATGCAGCAATCTGTTCAGGAACAATTTCTTAACTGTAGCACAGGGAGGTAGTGAGTCAGGGTCTTAATGAGCTTAGGAATCAGAGATCAGAAGCCAAAGCTGCTGAAATGGTTGGAATGAAATTGATAGGTAGGGTACTGGATTCTTAGAGGGGAGGATCAAGACCAAAGCCTAGGGTACCCATGCTCAGGCTGAGGCTCCATGAGTACTAGCAACTATGAGGTTGAGCATGAATAGCACATGGTGATGGGGGACATTGAAATTCCCAGCCAGCCACCGGAGAGAGATTGTGTTAACACCCTTGACATTCAGAGGAAACATCAGAAAGTCCCCACCTTAGAAGTAAGGACCACAGTCTAGACTAAAGAAAACTCTAGTTTCAGGCTAACAAAGCCTAAAAATTAAGTTTTGACAAGATTAAGGAGAGCCACTAGTAAGCAAACTATCTGCCAGGGAAAAACACCACGATCCTTAAAGGAAAATGATGCAGCATGACTTCTGAAAGCAGAGTAAACATTATGTCTAGCATAATTTCAAAAATCACTAGACATAAAAGAGAGAAGCTCATAATTTTTTAAAGTCTTTTTTATTTGAGTAACCCATTATGGGTTAAATTCTGACTGGTGTGCTAGGCCCCTCATAATCTACCTCTCAATTGTGAGGTTACTGTTATTCCTTCCCCACACACAGTATAGATGAGAGTCTTGTAAAATTTCATGTTTTCTTAACCCTGAACAAGCCATCTTCATGTGTACCTTTGTTATTTTGCAAATGTTATTCACTAGAATTCTGTGGTTGCACCCTTTCCAAAACATACTCCCCACTTTCTACCTTTAAATCTCTCTCACATTCAAAGCACAGATTAAATAGTATTTTACGATTATTTCTTTGGATGCTTTAATCAGCTTGGCTATATTCCCTCACACCACTTACTCACACCATTTGGACATTCTCCTGTTCCACACACTCACACAGAAATAAATATGAACACATATTCGAGAGATGTTTGCTAAATTTTGAAATGTTTGATTAAAGTTCAGAACATTGTCATTTCAATTGTTGCAAAAATTAAACCATTTTTAAAATGAATTCAACCTGTAAATGTGTAATTAGGGTTTACCTAAATTGCACGTTCAAATATATGCCTATTATGGAAACTTATGAAGATAACATGACTTAACATTTACAAAAGGTACTCAAAGTAAGAAATGCTTATTTCAAATCACCCACTTTTTAATCTCAGTTTTGAAGGCTTTCTCACATACACACAATCGCCACCACCAATACACTTCCCATTTTCTAGAAATATTTCCAAAACTTCTAGACCACTTTTTATGTGTCTGGTGTCTTTCCCATGAGTTATTTACACCCCATAAGGGTGTCCATTTCTGCTGCTCAGGGGACCCTGCCATCTAAGCTGAGTTTTTAAGTATTTCACGTTGTATCTTTGCTGTTTTTCTATTGTTGCTGTAGCAAATTAGCACATTCTTAGAGGCTTATAACAACATAAATGTGTTATCCTCTGGTTCTGTAGGTCAGAAGTCCAGATAGTGTTGGCTGGATCTCTGTTCGTGTCTCACATGACTGAAGTCAAGGTGTCCCCTGGCTGGGCTTTTATCTGAAGACTAAGGGAGAGAATTCACTTCCAAGTTCATTCAGATTGTTGGCAGAATTCAGTCTTCTGGTTATAAACCTGAGGTCCTGTCTCCTAGCAGGCTGCCTGTAGGAAGCTGCTCTTGGCTCATAGCTTTTCTCATCTAGTTGCACCTCTATCTTAAAATTCACAGCAGCAAATAGAGCCCTTTTCAAGTTTGGAATCTCTCTCAGTTCTTCCTTCTCCCTTATCTCTTCTCCTGAGAAATTCTCGGCTTTTAAGGAGTTATATGATTAGATCAGGCCCATCTCAATAAGCCAGGGAAATCTGCTTATCTTAAGGTCTGAAACATTTTTACATCTGTCAACGTCCTTCTTCCATGAAATGTAACATTCACAGTTCCAGAGATTAAGGCATGGGCATCTTTAGGGGGAGGCATTCTACCCGCCACACATAGTATTTACAACCTGTAGCCTTTATCATTTTGTTAGAACAAAAATTCCCGAGAAAACCACTTACCCCTCTCCCATGGCAGCCTGACTCTGCTGGATCTGGAGGCTCATAATTGTTCATTTTGCTTGTGGTATTGGAACATAAATAAAATAAGAAGATATTTCTGTTTGAGAAAAGAATGAAGAATGATCAACTTCCTAAGGAAATGGGTATTTCAATAAATACTTATGGATTATTGCCCTTCTGCCAATCACACCATAATTTAGCATGATGAATACATTTATCCAGGTGCCTGGGTTTATTTTTAGCATTGCTATCCATTCCTACTTCTTAAAAAATATATACGTAATGGTCCATTCTCAGGATTTGCAAGATTTAGATCACTAAAATATAGTAGAAGAATGGAGTTCATCAATTGCTGATAAAAATAACTACACAAATAATTTTATTTTTCTTTTAACCAAAGAATTTCCTTAGGCATTTACTGAGCACTCACCCTCCAAGAGACACTGGCCTTTGCACAGAGTCCCAGGATCTATAATCCCACTAGGTTTACCTCATGTTTCAAAAGTAAACCACCTTGACCCTCTGGAGTGTTAATAATTGTTCGATAATTTGGCATGTTAAAGTAAGAGCCCTTTAGGTACTTGCAGTACCTGTCAGGTGAATAACATCTTCCCACTGAATAGTTGAGAAACTAATGCTTCAAATGATTTCCCAGGGGTCAACTAGCTTAGAATTCAATCTAGTTTCACTGACTCCAAAGACAGTGCTTTTTTTACTAACTTATATTCGAAAATACAGACAGGCTCATTTTGAAAGCATGAAAAAATGTCATGGAAAGCTCTTGGAATATAATCTTGGACACTTTTATCTCTAAGCCTGGCAAGTAATAATGGGCCAACAGGAATGGGAAGAGACAGTCACATCTCCACCTTAATTTCTATGGTTCTTTAAAAACTAGGCTTTTTCAAAGTAAATGACAATAACATGTGTCTTATTGTCCATTTCCTGTTCTGTCTATGTAGGGTTGTTTTTCCCCTTAGAAGTGAAATGGTGCAGAAAGATGCCTGCTGTGTTCTAGTCTAAAGCAGCAAACACAGCTGTTGTTCTGCTGGCATCTGCTCATGTAATATTTAATTTTGTAGTGGTTGATAAGTAGCATCTATTTATTTTTAAGCAAGTACAAGTTCAGCAGTGTGTACACATATCTGAGATGTATAGTGTTTGAATGAATTACTTTATTCATTTATATGAGGATAATGTTGGTTTTCTCTTTGCCTTAGCCCTTTGGACCCTGCTAACCCACACCAATGTAACCCATCTCTTTTCAACAATACTCAATGTTAGAAATTAATAAGTAAGGGAAGCAGTTTACCAGGCTCTCAGCATTAAGTCACTGTTTATGAAACCAGATTTCTGGTTTCTCGAGATATAGGAAAAAACAGTCAAACCAGTGTTTTGGATTCTAGGGTTTATAGGGTTAGTCTCATAAACTGCCTGACCAGTGTTTGGGCAAATGGCCACTAGCCTTTATCTTCTACTCCCTGGTCCTATAAATCAAAAGGAACACAAATCCCAGGATAATTCCTCAGTGTGGTCATCTGAGTTTATCCTTTTGAAGCCTATAGCCCCTTCTAGGATCAAAAGTCAATCAGGCTTAGATCTGACAGATTGAGAAGACAGAGGCAGGTTGCACAGTTGATATCTGTTCTGCATATTAAATAACCTTTCCCTGGCAATATTTTCATCATCTCCTATCTTCTCTAGAAGTGTTCTGGCCCAGCTTTGCTTCTCAAAGCAAATCCAGGTTCCTCAACTCCAGGCTAGGTTCATTGCATACCCCTCCTTTTCCCATTCAACTCCACGTCTCAACTCATGGTAACGGACCTGTGAAACCAACCAACTTGATCCTGAAAAAATACTTAACATCTCTAAGTCCCACTTCTCACTCTATAAAGTGAGGAGATGATGGTCTTGTGTTCCTACTGAATTATCAAGATTCCTCTGAGGAATCAACAGCTAAGCTGAGCTGAAATATGAGCATGACTAGTGATCTGATCTCTGAAAGTACATCTAAATATATTACTTTGGATCTTTTCACTAACTTTTTTGAAAATGAAAAATTTTAAATACATATGTAAGTAGAGAGAATAGTGTGATGGATCTAACTCCACCATCCCATTTTGTCTGATTATTTGAAAGCAATTCCCAGGTATAATGTCATATCACTACAAATTTCAGTATGTATATCTAGGAGAAGGTTTTTTTTAAAACATAACTACAATATTATCATCACATCTAAAAATAATCTCTTTGTAATATCAAATTATCCAACCTTTCCAAATTCTCCTCTTTTAATGATACATTGAATGGAAATCTGATTGAACAATAATATGCCAGTAGTGCTAAAACAAGATCTATGCCACACCAGAAAACTCCATTAATTCATCTACTTGGAATATAAATAACAAAGCGTTAGAATCTATAGCTTCTCCACATCCCCCTGTTAAAAGGTGAAAGTCCAAGAGCTTCAAAGAAACTAGTAGGAGTCCAAGGTTAACCCATTAAAAGATGTCCATAGCTGTGGGACCTTGGGGCTTGTTTTCATGTTCCTGTGGTTGTTATGTCTTTGTTTGGTGTTGATTCCTGCATCCTTTTCTCAAAAGAAAATATTATCAAAACCAAGATTAATGGAAACGAGTAATGCTAATTGGAAGGTGTGAATTTCAAGAAGCCCACCTGGTGCTAAAATTCTGTGATTTTAGTAGAGATAAAGATTGTAGAAAAAAAGATGCCATCGGAATTAGAGAAAAGAATGTATTAGAGGATGTTTTATAAAACAAGGTAGTAAATTGGCTCTCCCAGGGACTGACTCAAGCCTGTAGAAGTGTCTTACCTGATTCATTCACTTAATTCTTTCAGTAATTCATGTAAGTAATACTTACATGTCCCCTGTGTTGGGCAAGTGCTAGAGACACAGCAGTGAATAAAATAAATAAAATGCCTGCCCACATGGAGTTTGCACTCTGTGCATAAATTGAAAGCATTAAATGGGTCATGTACTTCTTAGTGCTTTTCTTTCATTCCTTCTTTGTTTTTAATTGTTTAGGGAAGCCTTTACACAACACATGCCTCCCTGCCCCAGACGGGTCATAGGCCACAGGCCACATATACCTTTGTTGTTTCTTCTTGTCTTTTACCCTGACCTTCAGATAGATAGATTTGCATTTGTGGCACTCTTGTAAAGCAAAGATATTTTGCCTTCAAATAGATTGAACATCTAATAACGTTATCCATGAGCGGTCATGCATCAATTTGGGAACAACTTTTCTATCCAACGTGCAATGATTGAACGTCTCATCTACACAAGGTACTGGGCCTGAAGCCAGTGAAACAGAGAGTACTAGGTCCTGCTCCATGATACCTCCATGCTACCCCTGGGTCTCGTGGGGGGACAGACCCCGCACATCTCCCTAACATCCTAGAATAGCTACTACCTTAGAAGTATAGAAAGTGACAACTGGGACACAAGTTAATTTTTCTCCGTACAGGGAGGAAAAATGTTGAGACGACTTATAGAAAGTATGACCCTCCCCCAGAAAAGGCAGCCAAAGACACGGATATTAAACTTACTGATGTTGTATTCATGGGCTTGTTGTTAATAATTTAATAGTTTTCTTAAGAATTAATGGCTTTTCAGCAGACTTGCTTCCACAACTATATCAAGCCCTCAGTTTTTCCATCAGATAGCACAAGTGTAATTTCTAGCTCTACTTTACTTCAGATAATTATAAATTATAAATCAGCAGGACTTTATTTTTTGTTCAAGTCACTAATGCTCACTGGTATAAATGATTATTTCTTCAAAAGGACAAGGATCATCACAAATATTGTAGAAATATGTGTGTCCTCACAGATTTTATTGGAGTAAAGATACAATTTCTCCTCATAAAGATGCTTTGACTTTACTTTTTAACAAATGTAGAAGGAGCTTCATAGTAAAACTAATATCACAAAATTTGAGAGCTGAATGGATTCCTGAAGTGATAAGCTCCCTGTTTCCTTCTTCCTAGAAAGATAATTCTTAAAGCATCTGGGAAAACTGGAGATATTTGAGGATATTCTAGGGTTTCAGTTTCAATGCCATCCTCCCTGGAGGCCTCTGCAAGGTTTAATCAAAGTGGATGAGAAGATCCCCCCCTCCTTTATCCAAGCCACACACACTAGCTGGGACACAGGGCCATTCTCTCCTCTTTCACCCTCCTAGAGAGAGAAAATTGAATAGTGTCTCTCCCTAGAAATGATTAACATACTTGGGAACAGTTGCTTCCGGTGGCTCTCTGATGGCAAACAGCTACATGTAACTGATGGAGCTTGCGCCTTCAACATTCCAGTTAGCCATATTTCAGTCGTGCTGCTGCCTGGACAATTTTCTACACAATGCCCCACCACCCCTCTGCGGCTTACTGGGAATCCTCGATTCTCCATCTGATGGAACGCCATGCTTCTCTGGACCTGCTGCAATTCTTAAACATTCTGTTTGGAAATAGAAAATGGAATTCGGTCCCCTTTTTAATAATGCTATGATGAATATTTGAATGACCCATTTGCAAACTCACACTTAATGAGTGTGGCAATTCGACTAAGAGAAGTGTTTGTTTAGATAGAAGGTGCTAGTTGCTTGAAATGGCTGTAGACAAGTATGATTATAACCTGGGATTCTCATGCCCTCAATCCACCAACCCATCCAGCCCTGGTTTCTATGTGTCTGCTCCAGACATATCAAATACCTGTCTCTTCTGCTCCAGCTCCATCATTGCTGACCTAGGATGCACTTTCCTTGCCTGGCACCTGCAGTTGCCATCAAATATGCCTCCTCTACTCCACTGTCTCTACTGAAACTGGAGCAATCTGTCGGAAGTCCAAATCTGACTGTGCCATTTCCCTGTTTAAAATTAGTCCATTGTTCCATATGCAAACTGCTCAGCACGGCCTGGCCCGTGGGATTCTTCAAGATGCGGCCTATTTCCATTTCAGGCTCACCTCCCAACACCTCTCTGTGATGAAAACCCCAGGGATGCCAGCCTACTGAGGTCCTCCAAACGCACTCTGGGGCTTACACATACATTCCTTCCAGCACCCTCTGCAGGGTCCCTCCCCACCAGGCCTTTCTCCTCCCCACTTCCTAGGGGTCTGGCCAGCCCTCTCCAACACAGTAGAAGCTCACGTTCCTGTTAAACTATCCCATTACAAAGCAAGAGCCCCATCCTTCAGAGCCTGATCTGGCCCCAGGTTCCCAGAAACCCTCCTGCTTTGCGCCCCGAGGACAAAAGCTTCATGTTCTTCTACCTTGCCCTGTCTCCAGCCAGCATGCTCTTCCCTGGCGTAAGAATGCCCTAACAGGATAGCAGAACTAGCAAACCACAGAGAATGAATTGCAACTGTGAAAGATTTGATGGTTTTCAATGTCTACAAACTCAGACTTACTGCTTTTGTTTCCCAAGTAGATTATCACTTTGTGATCCTGTGTTCCTAGCTCTTATATCTCTCTTTCTCTCTCTCTCCGTCTCTCTCTCTCTATCTATCTATCTATCTATCTATCTCTCTCCCTGGCCTGCCTCTCTTTTGGGTCAACCTCCATACCTTAGGGAGCAAGCTGCTTTGCCTCCCACCGAGGTTTCCCTGTCAAATTCTCATGTGAACTCAAGAAACAAAGCGCTTTCTCTATGGTCTAATCTTGGCCTCCCTCCTCCTAAGTTCTTATCCCCAAACTAATGTCATCCCAGGATGACTGATAGGGGTTCTTTGAGAGAACCCCATTATCACCTACAATAGTGAGGTCCTAAGTTATAACCCCCAAAAGGAAAATAAAATTGCATCAGAGCATAATGGCTGAAATCCAGCACGTTTCGGCTTATTCAGTCTTGACTTCTGTGAGCAGGAGGCCAACTGTGGGACAAGAGAAAGTCAGATTCTTCCTTTTTCGTGTCTCCAGCTCGGAGTAAATGGAAAACAAATGCACGCCTGCCTCCAGCCCTATGGGGCTTTGTTCCCAGGCTCTGAGAAGCAGAAGCGCAAACAGCAGCAGGCAGAGGCTTACTCTTGCCAAGAGCACATCAGGCTTGACCTGAATTCTCAGACATACATTGAGGAGTGAGGTGTGCAGTTAGCAATTTATTTACATTTTTAAGGAACCCTATCCCTGCAAAAGTTGTGGCAATTTTTGGAACATTTCCTTCTCCCATGTCAGGATTCAACATGACTGGTTTTCTCAAGAACAGTAGGTGGTTTTTGCTATACATCTGTAGAATATACCGATTCTTCATGCTCAGGACAGAATCCTCCCTTCCCCCATAAGCCATCGGAACATTCTCCTGTGTCCCCTCCTGCTGCTCTCTGCTCTGCTACACCCACCCTTCAGCACCAGGGGCCTCCTTCCCATTCTTGAAGAAGGCTAAAAGTTGCATGATTCCTGACCTGAGAGCCTTCACACATGCTGTTCCCTCTGCTGGGACACCATCCTCCCGCCCACCGCTCACCCCGACACTCCCAAACTCCTGTCCTTCCAGCACCTCCAGGTGACCTTCTGAGACCTGCCCTCCACTTCCCCACATAGGGTCAGAACCACCTCTCAGTGAGTCTTTAGGACACAGGCTCCACGTGTCTTTCCAGACACATCCCTGAACTCCTTGGGTACAGGAGCCATGTGGTTCTTGAGTGCCTGGCTCAGTGCCTGGCCAGAACAAACTTGCTCAATTAATATTGTTGAATGAAACCATTTTCTCCCAGTGATAGATTATTCTGACCGGGAGTTAAACTCTGTGTCTCTTGGTAAATTTTTTAAAAATCAGTTTTAAGTCATGAAATGGCAGTTTCCCCCTTCTCCTGAGTGTACATATATTACGTGGACTAGGAGGTTCTTCCCAGGGAACAATTCACAGATGTCTCCTCTCTCAGTCTTTAGCCAGAGGGACATGGATTCTTCAATAAGTATCTCCGTCATTTAGGCTGTTTCTCCTACCCCAACCACATACACACACACACTCAAGAACACATGCCTATAACACACGCACACTCCCAGTATTCTACTGTCAAATCTGACCTGCATCTCAAATCCACACCCCACCTCCCGTGACCTCCTGCTTCAAATCCCCTGGTTCTATTGAACCTCAGGTGCCACCTCCTTGGTCAGACTTAAATTTCATACCATTTTCTATAAGAATATCATGGCATTCTACCAGTTATCTTACTTTTATTTCTTCCCTTCATCAGCTCACAAAGTTGTACCGTGGCACTTGAAAATGAAGGCAAATGGATAGCTTAAAAGTGGAATGATATACTACAAAAGATACCCAATCTGGAGAAAGACCAGTTCCACTTTGTCTGACACAGACTCCTCCCCTGACCTGAAAAAAGTGACGAGCCTGCACGGAGCTAGATCTCTCTACCCGTAAATCTCTCTACCCGTAAATTCATATGATTATTACCTCCCTCAGAGGGTTAGGCAGGTTCTTGCAACCTGGCTCTAATGTGCAGGACCCCCCAGCATGGCTCTCCTCCTTGGGTTAACACTGCTAACCAGGAGGGAAGGTCAGGAGGTGCTCTTCCCTCTTTCTCTGACTGGGTGATGAGCCTATCACTTGACTTTTGAGAAGAATTCCTCTACTTTGAAGAGAAAGACATTCTGTCCCCATACTGCAGTTTCTATTTTCAAAAACAAAAATTCTTGCTCAATGAGAATGTTACCATCACTGCTTATACTCAGAAACATGGCCCTGCTGTTTGTACAAAACGGTAACAACTGCTCAGATGTGCCCGTCAGGACCTACCAGTCTGCTGTGTGTGGCCCAGCCCTGCCTGTGCATTTAAACAAGTGATGCTTGAAACAGGCTGCTGCGCCACAGGGGTGCCTGTGATGTCCCCTGAGATGCTTTTGCCATCATTCAATAGGTAGGACCCAGCTGCTGGAAAAGCTGCCCATGTCTGCGTGTCTGTTTGGAGATGACAGGTGGTTAACTAACAAGCTTGTGATTATGAGTTACATTGTCTGATCAGAAACACTATGTACTTTTTTTTCTTGCAATGTATTTTTTAATCCAAACATGCCGAAAGTTTGCCTTTTTATTCCATGGATAGAGATAAGACACATCCCTCCGTGCCTTTTGGTACAATCTCTCTTCTTCCCTGATCCACTATGCACCAAAACCTGCTTCCAGGGCACTTTTACTCAGGATTCTCCGTTCTTTCTACTTGGAATTCTATCCCAGCTCCAACATCAGTACAACTTCGCAATAAAGAGCTCCCTAATCTTTGCCTTGGCCACTTTAAACATTTTTAAACCAATATAATTATAAAAATATAAATAAATTATTCTATCATTGGATAAATATATACCTATTCTCCCAACATTGGACATGCACTTATAAAATCTACTTCCTATTTTATTATAAATATGTCTGAACCCAGCTTATCTTCCTCATATGTTTAAAAAACTGCATTGAGTGTCTCCGTTCCCCCAAATATACCTGTGAAGTAACTTCTGGGGGGTTCCTTAGCTGAAATTCAGTAAGTATTTTTAAATGACTGAATGTTTAGCTATGCTATCCAGTCAAGTAGCCCCTAGCCACATATATCAATTAAGGTTGAAATTAATTGAGATTTTATAAAGTAAAACACTCAGCTCCTAGCCCCATTGCAAGTGCTCAATTATCTCAGACAGCTAGAGACTATAGTATCAGAAAATGCTGTGCCAGAATATACCATCACAGAAGAAAGCTCCGTTGGACAGTCCTGCATTCAACAAATGAGTGAAAAATGCATGAATGAAGGAAGAATCCATCAGGAGGTTCCCAAGCAAGTGCCCTGCACCTGTCTGGCTTCAAGGGTGCATTAGATAGCATGACACACACATTTGGCCTAATCTGGAGATCAGCTTCCCTGTAAAAGCATCACAGCCTGGATTATTTAAAAGGGGCCTGGGAAAGCTGTGAAGACGTCCCACAGGTGTGGTGTGGTGATGCCTTTCCACAGGCCCGTCAGCCAGGTTGTGACAGGCATGCGTCCCAGCTACGCTTTGTCTGATCCTCATCTGTTATATTAACACAGGATGCCTGGCCAGAACATGTCACTCAGCTCCACAAAGAGCTATTTCCGTCTACTCTCTTCTTCCAGAACGCAAAGATTGATTTTCAGAAGATAATCTTTTCTGCGTGTTTCTGCACACAGGCTGGCTGCAGCTGTTCCCAAATGCAACATCAATGCATGTTTTATGAGTCAGTTGTTTGGTTTTTTTTTAATGTGTGAAGCTAATCATCTTGGGTATGACACAAAAAGCATTTTCCTTGAAATCTCGAGTTCTGTGTTCCGTCACTCAGTCTTGCTGGGAACTTGGCATTCTTCAAATGCTCATTCTTGGGATTGAACGTGTTGAATCTCAATTTTGTAATTGGGCTCCACTCCATGGTACAGCTGGGGGGGATGTAAGTCGCCATCAACACTGCGCCTCTATCTTAGCCTGAGTCATCTAGAAAACAAAACTCCAGACTTTTTTTTTAGACTGTTCTCACTTTGTCACCATCAGTAGAGTGCCATAGCATCACAGCTCACAGCAACCTCAAACTCTTGGGCTTAAGCTATTCTCTTGCTTCAGCCTGCCAAGTAGCTGGGACTACAGGCACCTGCCACAATTCCCAGCTATTTTTTGGTTGTCGTCATTGTTGTTTAGCAGGTCCGGGCCAGATTTGAACTCACCAGCCCCAGTGTATGTGGCTGGTACCCGAACCCCAGAGACATTATTTGGGAGATACAGATCCAGGGTAGAAAGAACGAGAAAAGGCAAAGAAATGTGGGACATCAAGAGAATGACACACCAACGTGTCTCCTCATGAGCCTTGAAGTCACAGCAGCAGCTCTGGGCTTGTGATCACCAGGTGTCCAGGCCTTGGCCAGGAAAAGGGAAAGGAATGTCTGTGCTTTGGAGTAGCACAGGGGAGGCAAGGAGGAGGGGGATTTATCCTGCAAGCCTCTTCTCATGCCCTATTTTCATTGGTCTGTGTGCACTGCACAGACTTAACACTCAGAACGCCAGGTCGCACTGTTCTCCTGCAGGAGCGGCTAAGGACACCAGATCCAGGCATTGCACAGAGGGTCTCACCTCCTGCCAGGAGTAGCCAGACCTCTCTCCGCACGTGGGCTTGGTGTGCGGGGCACGCCAGGGCGGCTGAGCACATCCAGCCATCTCCTGTATTATCAAAGGTTCTGCCAGGAAGCAGGTGTGTGAGGTGGACAGTGATTTAGAAGGGAGGACACAGATGAGAGTTGAGGGAAATTAAATGGACACCGGATTGTTTGGTCCAAAACAGCCTCTCTGCTTACATGCTGACAGGATTCAACTTCAGTGGCAGGAACTATTATTTTTTTAAGGAAATGCATATCCTTTTCCAGGCTTTTCAAAGTGATGCCATTCTAATTGAAAAGGCCCTAAAGATGAGAGAATCGCACTCCACAAATGTTTCGTGTGGAAAAAATCAATGTTAACACTTGGTATTTGATGGACTGGAGTTGAGATGCAAAATGCATCACTTACTGGAAGTGAGCTCGCCCCACCAACCAACCAGGGAAAATGACTTTAATGCTTTAAAGTCATTCTGCTTCTGTTTTCTCTCCATACCACAGCGAAATCGTATCCAGGCAATGCCTGGTAGAGAATGAGTATGGAGGGCTACCTCCAGACCCCAGGAGGTGTCACTGGGTTTGATCCTAAGGAGGAGTCTGAGAGTCTCCCGAGGCACAACCATTGACAGCTCTGAGTGCAGGGGGCAGCAAGATCAGGGTGACCTTCAGGTGGGAGAGGCCCAGGAGCTATGGGGAGAGGAAACCATGAAGTATCTCACTTTGCAGAAACCTGGGCCAGGTGCCTCTTCTAACCCTGAGGGAGGAGAAGGGAAGCTCAGCTATGCAGGCAACGGAGGGCTGAGTGCACAGGAGCTGGGAGGGGAGAAGAAAAGGATTTTTTATTGTGGGAAAGACCAGGGAACCCCAAAATTATGGGCTTGAGTCAGCTGGAGACAACTTAACAAAGGGCCGATAGCATCGACAGGTTAAAGTGGTGAGCAGGACACTTTAACAGAACCTTAACATGTTTGTTACTTTGGTTGGAGTGCAGAAAATTAAAGCAGAGAGGATTTTCTAGAAGGAAATAAAACAGTTTAGAGGAAGTTGCGATTGACCAAGTAAGAGGTGAGGAGCATCTTTACTTTTAGGAAGCTCAATTTACATTCATCCATAAAGAAATAGAAGTGTGTACCTCAGAATGAGGTTTAGAGAGATTAATTAGTTAATGTCTTTGAAGTTCTTGGCACAGTAGTTTGGTGGCCAGACACTGAATTGGTGCCTGTAAGTTGCTTCTCCTGGAAGTCAGACTCTTGTTTCAGTCACTCACCTTGATGGTGGGTGGGACATTTGACTTGCTTCTAACCCATGGAATACAGGGAAGAGGACAGGAATTTACTTCTGCAACAATGTGATGAAAAACTTTAATGACTGTCCTGCTGAGAGACTCTCTTCCCTGTTTTGTTTTGAGAAAACAATCTGCCTCGTAATGAGCTGTCCTATGGGCAGAACTGTGTGGCAAGAATTGAAGGCAGACAAAGAAACCTTGGCTCTCAGTCCAACTGCCTACAAGGATTCCAATGCCACTGACAAGCATCTGAGCTTAGAAGCAGATCCTTCCCCAGTCAAGCCTCTGTTATATACTCAGCCCTGACTGACACCTGGTTTGTTGCCTCACAAAGCATGCAGCAAACCCAAGGCCAGACTTCTACCCCACAGAAACTGTGATAGTAAATGTCTGTGCAGCTTTCTGCTTCCAAGTTTGTGTAGCAGTGGATAACTAATACAGCAGTTTCTCCTCAAACCCAGTTCCCTTACCTTGTGCTACACTGTCATAGCACTGATGTGGCAAGTCTAAAAAATACTATCAAAATCATTCATTTCCTATGAATACAAAGAGAAGTGCTTCAGACGAATTTAAAAAGTAGTAGGCAGACAAAGGGATTGAGGGAAACATACAAAAAGCATCCCACTTTATGTGTACAATGAACCATGCGCAGTGGCCCAGGCCTTCCTCTGAGTCACACTGGGCAGCACACATCAGCATTTGCTCCCTGGGCTGTGAATAACGCTGAGGCAAATCTGGTCTCTGTGCCTGTCCCAGCTTATCTGCACTAGAGACCTTTGCCACTAATGTTTTAACTTTGGTGAGTTCTGAATCTCACTGATGGCCCTGGTCCTTTCTTAGGGTTCAAGTGCACTGTTGGCATTCCTGTTGCTACTCGGCACCATCTTCCCTGCACGCTTGGTGAGGATGTAGTCTGGGTTATGCTGAATGACTTATTTATAGCTTTGCATTTTATTTGTCCCTGTCTACTTCACTTTCAAATATCTGGAGTAGAAGGGCTAGAAAGGAATGCTTTCTTTTTCTGGCAATATCTCCCACCTGGAAGTAAGAAACCATTTCATACTCACTAGACCCATTTATTGCCTATGCTTTGTACATTCCAGATGGGTTGATATTTTCCGGGTTGCTGATAGTTTTCACTTAATACAATGCAACAATTTAATCATTTATGTGTAAGGTTTATCATATCTATTTAAGAACAGAATAAGAATCGAAGTTTCCAGTAAAGACTACATTTCCCACACTAGAAATGATAAATTTCATCATAGTTAAAATTAATGAAAGACTTTACAAAGTTCTATATGTGTGTTAAATATTTAGCACATCATGTTGCATTTGAACCATATTAAGATGCATTCTATAATAACCTGATTTTAGAGATGAGGAGAATACTGGGACTTTTGTGAGCCTCAGCTGATAAAGGGTAGAGATGCCTCAAGTTGGCTTCGAATATCAAGCTCTTACTATACAGAAGCAGGTGGCATGGACTCTGAAAAGAGGCCCTGAACCACATGCAACCTGCAATCTCATTAAAACCCACAGTTGTTTCTGTTACACTTTTTTCCAAATGTACCATTTTTTTCATCATGCAATTTATCCAACCACACAAAAATGACATCAACATTGAAGACTGTGTTTTTGCTTTAGGATATTTTAAAATTACAGCAAAAATTGATTTTAATAAATCTTTCTAAATTTAAATGCAGGACCCCACAAATGAAACTGATAACCCATTTCCAAAATTATTATAAACAACTCCTGTCTTATAAGTACTTGATGATACTTCCTACCCTTTTCTTTATTCTTAACCTTTCTTTGGGAAATTTAGATCAATGTAGATTCTTGAAAGATAAAAATCTGTAACAAAAACACTTAACATCTATAAATGTGTATTTTAGAGTGAATAATTCACTACATTTTAATGATACTGTACATAATCTTGGTTTTATAAAAAATTTCTTCTTCATTAAGTTCTTGTCTGCTAAGATCCATCTTGCCATTGTCAAATTTTATTCTGAAACAAATAATGTGTATGTCCTCGACTCACTGACTCATTGATCAGATCCATGGGGTGCCATTTGCAAGCAGATAGAGACCCTGATGAATGGGTAAGCTGGGTATCATGAGACCTCTGTACCACTACAATATCTGTCCCATGGCTCATGGGAGTCACACAGAGTGCAGAGGGTAGGTCAATGAATGTTCCTGTGACAGACAGGAATGCAGACTTTTGATGCTTTAGAACAATGACATATTTTTATTTTCTTGAGAAGGAGGTCACGGGATGAGTTCATGTCATGTCATAGAGAACATATCCATCAAATGATTCAGTCCTTCTCCATACAGGAGTGTCTCTTTGTTGAAGCCAACAGAATCAAAAATGTTCTGGAGAAGAGTGACTCTGACTCCACAGAGCATCAAGTGGCAGTAAAACTGGTTCTACTGCTCCAGGAAAGAAGATCACACACATCCCTGAACACCTGTCCCTAGCCAGGGTAGCAGGCTGGCTCTCAGGTACCTGTTATGGCTCCATGATGCACGAGGTTGAAGAGGATGGTTTCATGGGTCAGGATAATCACTATCTAGCTATGACTATACTTACTTCCTCAGAGAAGAATTGCAGTCCAGAGAGGACAATTTCCAAGGCCATACAGCGAGTTAAAGGCATAGTCAGATAGAAAAAAGTGGGTCACTGTTTTTGAGATTAGGATTGAAATGCCGCAGATCTGGCTTGGAGCCTATAGCTCAGCGGCTAGGGTGCCAGCCACATACACTGAAGCTGGTGGGTTCAAATCCAGCCTGGGCCTGCCAAACAACAATGACAACTGTAACCAAAAAATAGTCAAGCATAGTCAGGCATTGTGGCAGGCACCTGTAGTCCCAGCTACTTGGAAGGCTGAGACAAGAAAACTGCTTAGGCCTAAGAGTTTCAGTTTGCTGTGAGCTGTGACTCCATGGCACTCTACCTAGGGTGACATTCTGAGACTCTGTCAAACACACACACACACAAAAGAAAGAAACACCCCAGATCTGAAAGGAAAGGATGGAATAAGCTCCTAGCACTAGTTAAAAGGCTGTGGCCATATCTTAACTATTGTGAATGATGTTGCAATGAACATGAGAGTGCAAATATTATGCAAATATACACTTACTTCTTCAATATTATGATTTTATTTCTTTTAGATATGTACTGAAAGGTAGGATTGCTAGATTATCTGGTAATTCTATTTTTCATTTTTTGAGACCTCTCCATACTGTTTGCTAAAATGGCTACACCACTTTGCATTCCCATGAACACCATACAAACATTCCAAGTTCTCCATAACCTCTCCTTGTCTCTTGTCCATTTTTCTGCTGCTAGAACAGAATACCTGAGATTGAGTGATTTAGAAAAAACAAACATTTATTTTCATAGTTCCAGAGGCTGGGAGGTCCAAGACCAAGGTGCCAACATCTTGTGAGAGCCATCTTGCTGAGTCATCCCACCATGGGCAAAGAGAAGGAGAGAGAAAGACCAAAAGGGGGCTGAAATTGTCCTCTTATAATTAAATCATTTTCACAATAATGGTATCAAACACCTCTGAAGGGCGCCGATCTCCCAATGTCTCCACATTGAGGATCAAGTTTCCACCATATGGCTTTAGGGAGACAAATTCAAATGATAGCACCAACACATTTTTTGTTTTTTGGTAGTAGCCATCCTAACAAATGTAAGAGGGGATTTCCTTGTGCTTTTCTTTTTTTTTTTTTTTTTGTAAGACAGAATTTATTCACAGAAAAGAAAGAAAAGAATACAGAAAACATTAAGGCATCTGTTAGAGGGAGAAAATTCTAGTGGGGAGAGAGAAGCTCTCTCCGTTTCTCTCCCAGT
>CAUYON010035271.1:0-24436 GCA_963573935.1 Arctocebus calabarensis
TCCCTGAGTTACAAATATCCAACTTATGTACAACTTGCACTTACAAATAAAGTCTGTTTAAGTAAGTTTCTGAGTTACAAACATCCAACTGACATACAACTCACACTAACGAATGGAGGCAATTGCAGGTAATAGGTAAATGTACCCATTGCAACTTCAATATAAATTTATCATAAGAAGAAACCTACAGAAACTATTTCATTTGTAACCTCGGGACTACCTGTATGGATTTAGCTGGAGTTGGGTACAATGGCTTGGAAGTAGTCCCAGCTACTTGAGAAGCTGAGGTAGGAGAATCACTTAAGCCCAAGAGTTCAGAGCTACAGTGAGCTATGATTGTGCCACTATACTCCAGCCTGCAGGCAACAGAGTTGAGACTCCATCTCTTGAAAAAAACATTCAGATCCAACTTTTGTGTTTAAATAAGAACTCATGGCTAACAAAAGTTCTCTGCTTTCTCAAGGCACACTTATCAATATCTTAAAATTTAAAGTTCTTAAGTGTCTCATTCACTGCTTCTTGAAAATTCAGCTTATATTTTCAATTATAATGCTATAATTTTACTCATGGTTGAATGAAAGAATTTGGAACTGTTAGCCTAACTACAAAATATCATGTATGGAGAGCGAGAAACTGCCTCACACCAGGCTCCCTGGCTAGCTGAGACAAGGGGCTGTGGAGCAGGTGCGCGGGTCCTCGCTAGTAGGGCCGGTGAGTCTTAGCATCAGAAAGGCTGCCCAGGGTCCTTCAGAAACTCAACAGTTGGGGGAAATCTATCATTTCTGGGAAACAACTCAAAAGAACAAATAGTTAATGGAGAAGGTTATTAAAAAAAACATATAGAGGTCATTGAAATTTGTTCATACAGCCAGTTATAGAACTACTGTAATTTATTTGCACAGTCATGAGGAGCAATGAAATAAGGTGCTTATAAACTTGATGTTGGGAATTAGATTATCTAGGTTTAAATCTGGGCTCCACAATTTACTGGCTGAGACATGAAGTAGACCTATACTTACCTCTTTGGGTTTTTATAGTTACTTTCTATGTAAAGCAGGAATAGTAATAAAAATGCATACCTCATAGTATTATTGTGAACATTAAGTGAGATAATACATGTTAAAAACCACTTTAAATAGGGACTGGTAAATAGTAAGGATAAGGCTTGTAAACTGTGTGCACAATATGTCAATAGAAGTTTCAGGTTGGTGGTCTGTTTTTGGTTCTCGGTGTGCTCTTGGCCAAAAAATAACCAGACACACCAAAGTGTTAGGTCAGGTGCAAAGAATGACCAGACACACCAAAGTGTGAGGTCAGCTCCAGCCTGTTTACAGACTGTATTCCTGGTTCTTTGGCTCCTTGCTTGGAAAAATCACAAGCAGGGGCAGTGTGACAGAGTGATCATAGGCAGGAGTCAGTTTCACAGGAGAAGCTTTTTACTGTAGAATGAAACAGGTCTGTCTCTAGTAACTGACTGACTGACGGACTGTCAGGGAATTTGGGGATTGTTTCCTTTTATTGGCCTGGTCTAAGGGGAGAGCTTTGGGGAGAAATGGGATGTTACCAAATGATTAACAGGTGTTCTCAAGGCTGCATCTCTGAAAGCCTACCTGGAGGAGTGAACCACAAAGTAGATTTAAACTAATGACATGATTATTAGCCTTTGGTTATTCTCGGTCACTTTCCAAACGCTATTATGGCTTTGTTGGTGACGTCCATGATTGGTAAGGCGTTCCCACCTTCCTCCAGTTGCTTTGCAAAGGATTAAGTGTGGGATGCCATCAAGATCAATCAGTCCCTGCCCTTATCCTTCTTCCCAGGTGGGACAGTTCTCAAGGCAACACCAAGACTAGATGCCATTGTCTCCAGAAGAGCCAGAGGTCCTAGCTATCAACTTACATAAAGATAGCCCACAGGGTATTGCATATGGGAAACAGTCTAAAAGTCTACTAATAGTAGAATAGTTGCAGTTACTATGGAATACAATATTGAGTTTGTGAAAATTAAGCAGATCTAACTGTGCTAATATAGAACCATTTCTCTAGTATAGAACCATTTGTCTTTCATTGCAACTTGCAGGCCAATGATACTGTATGTAGTATGATTATAATGGTGCATGGAAGAAAAAAATGCTAAGTACCCATTTAAAACAACCAAACTTATATTTGAACATGTGTGTAGAAAAATGCTAAGTACATGTTGTATGTGTGTTGTATGTGTGTACATACAACAATAGAAAATTATGTACATAGGCAATTTTTTTTACAAAATGTATAAACATAAGAAAATGTATACACAGGCACTTTTTAAAACGATGTTTACTTTTGGGTAGGAAAGTAGTGAGAGAATATTCAAAATGTCTGCTTTGTTTATTTTCTATATTCTATTTATGTATGCTGAGAAAATAGCAAGGAAATCTCAGCATTGGTTTTCATAAATGTTTCCTTTCAGATATAACACATGTATGCAGTATTTTAGTTTGATGATTATTCTTGTTCATTGTTCTTGCCCTTAAAGTTAATAATGAACTTAATGAGCTCTAAGTAATGATAAATGCACACACTTCAGGTTATTTGTAGATAGGTAATCAAGAAGTAATATCTTATGATATTTTCTCACATTTCTGGCAACTTAGTTAAAACTTTAAAGGTCCCTTTTTTATAACATTTACTAACTACTACCATTTTATGTATAATACATATCTGATATATAGATAAGCAACTTGGGGATAACATTTATGCTAAATTATCATTTTATTCTTCACAACACAGTAGTTTGCTTAATAAACAGTTCTTAGGTAAATAATACTTTTAACTTTTTTATTACTAAGTACAAAGCGGTATGAGCTTAAAAATCGTGCCCTTTAAGTGCTATACGTATATACATTTCTAAACAGGCTGCATGTAAGAGTCTTGTAATTATCTGTATCATCCATCATTTCAGTATTTCAATTAAAAATATATACAAGTCCTTCAGGAAACAGTTGTTTTATTTATGATTATACCAAAAATATAATATAAAATATTAAAATATTTCATATATTTTATAATATATTGTAAAATATATATTTTTAAATATATTTCTCATAGAAATTTCACAAACAAGACTCATACATACAAGAGTTAAAATTGTTTTCCTTAAGTCTAACTATGAGAATAAAAGGAAAATATTTTAGAGCACAAAAGGCTATTATTATTATTATTTTGTTTTCTTTGCTTTTTGCATTTTTTTCAGACATGGGATGTAGCTTTATCACGGACTGCTAGAGCATGGGGGAAAAAATGTGTGTATGAGCGTAATACTCACTTAGAAGACGCACAAATGGCCCATCCTAAATTTTACGGGATTGGTGAAAATATGTGGATTGGTCCTGAAAATGAATTTACTGCAAGTATTGCTATCAGAAGTTGGTTTGAAGAGAGGAAAATGTATAATTTTCAAAATGACAGTTGCTCTAAAAACTGTTCTCATTATATTCAGGTATCTAATTTTTATATTGTTATTAATTCAATAGACTCCTTAATTGTTTTACTGTCTAGTTTCATTCTGTTTCAAATTTACAAATAAGTTTAAGTGGTAAAATTATTAATTCTAATAAAATCACAATTCCAATCAGTCCCAGATCTTTAAAATGTCTATAATTCTATTATTTGAACCATACAATTAAAAAATTTCTTTAAATATAGTAAACCTAATCTTTATACCCAAAGATGAAAGATGATTTTCAAAAACTAATGCACACTAGGGCAAAACGTGAGAAACCATAAATAAAAATTATTTATAAATTATTGACCATAAACATAAGTAAAAGACTTGTTATTTTTTTAAACAGATCAGTACACATATAACTATATAGTTGATTGATTAAAATATTTGCAATTCAAATTAATAGTACAGTTTCTTTGCCTCATGCCCAACAATCCACTCAGACACTTAATATTCCAGGAATGCTGAACCACTTTTCCTTTCCTGGATGATACTTTAAATTATTTTGCATATCACATTGTTTAATAATTATCTATTTCTGTATCTGATCCTACACTGAGGGTAGGGACCTTCCTTCTCATTCATACATTCTCAACACAACAACATGACATTTTTTATGTCTTTGATAAATATTTATATCAGGAATCAAGTAATTATTGTATGAACTCCCAAGTTTATTTAAAAGATGATTAATTTTGATCAATAGACCTTGATCTCATGTTTTATATAGACCTTAAAAGTTTGGAATTTGTTCATGTTTAACTCAAGTGTTTCTGTTCCATCTAATCACGCTTCAGAACATCAGTTCTTTTTTCTTATACAAAGTTACAGTGATTCTCCATTGTCTTCCTCATACCAAAGCCAGCCTCCTTAGAATGACTTTGATATCCTCAGTAACTAACCAAAGCTACTCCCTGACATACTACTCTGCATTTTTTACTCTTTAAATCTGATCTCCTAGACATCTTTGCCTCCTGCATTTAATCTGCTTAAGTCTACTCTTGCAGACATTCTACTTTCTATTTTTATAATGTGTCACTCTGTTTCATTAAGAATCACACCTTGAAAATCACTCAGGCTTACAAAGTAAACAGGAATGGTTCCTCTCTCTTCTATAGAGATTTAAAAAACACTTTTTTTTTTTTTGTTCACTTGGAAGTATTAGAAATATTAAAGTCATACAAAGACCCTCTGGAATGTATCTCATTATTAGCATCTTTTTCACTCCAATTCAAGACCTGCTCTTCCATTCATGATAGACACCTCTTTTATTTTTACTCATGCTTTTCTTTTTAATGAAAAACTCAGACTTTGTTTTACCTTAAAATTGGATTTTCTTAAAGTGAAGGAGAAATATCATTATGCAGGTCACTATGAAAGTTTTGAGACAGTCTGTGTTATGGTCCATTATTTCATTTCCAATAAACATAGTTGACAGTATCCTCTATATTCACCTGTGCAACTTTCAACATGCTGGGCTTATCAGTGTTGGCTTTATTTGTTTCTTTTCATGCAAATTTTGCATTTCTTGGTTTTGTGTATCTCAAAACTTTTCATAATGACCCACGTATGCAATTATACTCTCCATTCCTATATCACTTTTGGTTCTACAGTTATACTGTTCCTCTTTTTCTCTCTTCTATTCACAACTTTGTTTTTTTTAACTATTTTCTTTTTTTGTCGATTGGACTTTATAAAACCCTTTTCTCTTTTCTTTACTGTCTTCCTCCTTGCCAGTGACATGAAACTCTCAAATTCAACCAGAGGTTGAAAATTGATTCATCAGGCATGACTTCTGTTGGCTGTGAAGCATTATGCTGGATCAGTGTTCTCAAATTGTTTTTCCTATTAAAGAGTTTCTCTAAATGTAGTGTTGGAAAAGGTGCCCTAAGTCCATGATAACTCTCTACATGGTTTTAAATGAAAATAGTTTATGTTCTTTGTGTTGCTTGGTATAAGGTTCTGTGAGAATGAAATATATTATTATTTATAATATGAGAGAGGAAATGGTTAGAATTAAATTTTCTGTTTTCTTTGAAAATTTTATTTTAGCTTGTTTGGGACCGCACTTACAAAGTTGGTTGTGCTGTTACTCCATGTTCAAGAATTGGACGTATTAGACATGCAGCAATTTTCATATGCAATTATGCTCCAGGGTAAGTTATCGTAAATTAATAAAATAATATAAAAATAAATTATGATTACTTTATGGTTAAATGTTCCTAAATTTTAATATATTCTTCTAAGTATTTTTATGAACTATAAAATTGTTAGATTCGAAAGCTCACTAAGTGCTCATGGCATTGGGGAGGAATATTTCTTTTGACCAAAGATTAGTATATAAAAGTATAAAATGTATTTTATCTTCTTCCAAGGAAAGAGGGAGTGAGAGAGTGAAAGAGAGTGGGGAAAGAGAGAAAGGAAAAAAAGCAAGGAGATAATGGCATGGCATCTCAAGGAAAGGGAAGAGAAAAACCAGCAGTGAGGTCAAGAGGCTTGCTACTTTGATGGGGACAAAGAAAAAGAAAAAATAGTGATTAGAGCCACATCAGTAGGTTACTATGAAACTGCTGCACATGCTCCTTCTGTCTGCTTATCAGCTGGATGACAAGCGACTGCCCTGCCTGTGCAAACAGACTTATCACAGGTGTTTTGAAGCTTGGTGATTCTGCCTTCCAGATGTGGGGGACTGGATGCTAGCACCCTATTGTTCTTATAGGAACTCCTTGAAGCCACAGAAACAGATCCTCAAAGGTAGTGAGCTGCTGCATGTAAAAGAAAAACAAAAGATTTACATTTCTTTTCTGTCTGCTCTTTACAGAGGTTGTGAAAACAGTGTCCCTACAGGGAGCCTGGCAGCTAGAGAGAAACAGAGAATTCATGAGATTGATTTTAGCCATTACTGAAAAACTATGGGTTAATAATTTTTCTGTCCTTCCACTATTGAGACTGAACATTCTTTCAAAAATAATTAAATGTAAGATATTAACCAGCGACTTTCCATTGAAGGAACTCAGGAAATTTTATCCTAAAATATGACTTCTTGGTATAAAGATTATTTTTAATTAAAGGCCCTTAGAGAGCAACAGGCCCTTGGCATTATGTTCTGAAAGATCATAATAGCTTTCACATGAATCAGAAAGATGTAGACATCTTGATTTTAAGACAAATGCTGAAACAGATGACTGATATACTGTCACTCAGTCATAAGAAAAAATATATATACCATCTTGTAGTGTCCCATGCTCAATGCTTTGTACACAAGAGATTCTTATTTAAGTGCTATTTTCTTTTGCTGGTTTATTGAACTATTATAGAGAATGTAAGTTGTACAGTGAAATAAGTTATTAAAGCATGTGTAAACATTGTTATATATCTTCTCTCCTAGATGGAGAATTTTGAATAAAATATCTTTGAAATTCAAAAAAAAAAAATACCCAACTGATTACATCAGGTCCATTTGGCCAATCTCAACATTTTAAGGTCAATTGTGCCATATAACCTAATGATGGAAGTAAAATTCGTTGTATTCATTGCCCTAGGAATTATACAAGGCATTTACATGAGAGATGGGGGCTCGTGTGGTCTAACTTAGAGTTCTGACTATCATAGTATGGAAATTGTGAGGAAACGTCAATTTCTGGGTATATTATGAAGGTGAGCTAATAATACTAGCTGATATTTACTTTAGGGATAAGTGCAATAGAAAAATTAAGACACCATGCCTGTCTTTAGTCAAAAAAACTGGGTAAATGTTAATATCTTTAACTCAGATGGAAAATATCAAGAGATATGTTTTATGTTTGGACATATTAGGTAGAAAAATGATTATAGGAATATGAGTGACTCATGAGGAGGAGATGGCCATGTGAAGATCCACGGCAAATTTCTAAGTAGAGGAAACTTCTGGTATAAAGGCCCTGAGGTGGAAATGAGTTGCAGGCCTTGTATGAGATTACTTGGTGGGAGCATGAACACATAGACTTAATTTAAGGATTAGTCTTGGAGCCCTGCACTGTTCCACCCTCAGGCACAGGAGCTAGTGAAGGACAATGAACAGAGGCATGAGAGAATAAGTAAGAGGGAAACAAGAAAACCTGCTGGGAGAGTACTTGGAGGTCAAGTGGAGAAAATGAGTCTAGAAGCCCAGAGTGGTTAACAGTAGGGAGTGTTCCTGAGAGAATGAGCAACTGCAAGAGGAGAACTGACAGTACCATTTGATGAGATGAAGGTATTTGGTGACCATAGTAAGAGCAATTTGGAGGACTGGGAGAGTTTGAAAGAGAGTTTGTAGAAAATGAGAAAGGAAAATGAATTGGGAACCATAGAAGGGTTCTCTACCTAGTTGAATGTTTAATGATTTTCCTCTAGCGGTACCCAGCTCCCTGACATAGGAAGGAGGATGTGGACAGAGGGATTCTACCTAGTTTAATGATTTCCCTGTAGCAGTGCCCCCTCCCTGACATAGGAAGGAGGATGTGGACGGTGGTATTCCCTCATGTTTTCTAGTGCTGTGGTTTTGTCAGGGATGTGAAGGAAGACATCAGAGTTTGGGGTTTGAGCTAGAGAGTGTGTGGAGGACTGGACCTCAGCTGAATGGACAAGGAACAGTTGGTTGGGTAGAGAGAAAACAGGAGAGAATAAAGACTTGATGTGTCAGTGAAAGTAATGAACAAGTGTGGCAAGAGTAAGTGAGGAGGGAGGACCTAGAAGGATAGGAAGCTGTAGTCAGTGAGTGTACTGTCTGAACTTGTGAGTTCAGAGGTGGAGCAGTTTGGGGTATAACAAGATTCAAAGCACAGTATAGAAGTGACAATTGGGGAGTACTGGGAAGTGTTTTGACGGTGACAACATCCAGAAACAGATACACAAAGTTATTGAACTAATTATCCATGCAAATGCTGTAATCAAATAAGTCTTAAACTCTAAGACAATAGCAAAATTTTGACTGAAAAAGATGATACCTCAGGTGCCAAAGTCTGCAGTGCATAAGGAAGCATGCTTAGAAAGTAGATGGCTCTATCAAGGAGGGTTGGAGAATGGTGCAACTAAATAACATCAGCCTAGATGGAGCTTTATCGACATTTAACTGTAATCCACAGTCCATGAGGTGCTGCATGGGAAGTGAAGGGAGGAGTCCTGGTCGATGGAGCTTTACAGAAAGTGAAATAAATTAAGGTAGTGGCTCCTACAGAGGCAGGAAACAAAAATCTTCACACTTTCTTTGACCATGAATATACCCAAGAAATAATTGTGGAATTTTTGACAAACACAGATGTACCTATTAGACATGTCAGAAGGAGAACCAGATAGGATCTATATCCTGATATCTTCCTTGCTGCTTCTCGGGTTGTGTTTTTCTCAAACTTAGTGGAAAAGATTCTTTAAGTCTTCTTGCAAAACCTGTAGATCTTCCATATACAAACCAGAAGCAAGTGTTGGGGTGATAGATAGATGTGAAAATGAAAGGAATTTTGGTAGGTGGTCTGGCTGTTCTGGCTGTAATGAAATAGGCAAATCAACACGGATGCACCTTGGCTGTTGTTCTGTGAATGATGTACAAACTATGTGAGCCTGGATGGAGAGCTTTGAAGAATTGCCTACAAATTATAATTGTTATATTGTTAAGTCCATAGGGCTGGATTCCATCGTTGATGAACAAGGTGGCAGCTGATATGTGTCTAGTAGTTCTGGTCCTACCAGCACCAGAACTGTGTTCTCATTCTGGGAGATGGTATATCTATTACAGAGTTTGAATAATGGTATTCTAGTAGACTCAGGATAGAAATGGGTATAGTTGCCTGTTAAACCATACAGGCAACATGTCCTTACTTAGGGCCTAGACTCACTCCCCATGTAGGAGGCATTGTATTCTGTGTTCATGTATCATGTATGGCCAGATACAAGGCCAAAGAAAGCTTTAGAGAGTGATGTTCAGAGTCTTGACATGGTCCCAGTGAACCACCAATCTGCTTCTTAGAAAAGCAAATACCAAAAGATGGAGTAACGTATCTGTTTCTTTAGGCACTGCTGAGGCAGCTATGAAATTTCAGTGGCCTTTGCTGGCTGTAGATACTTACCTACTGTTTCCTTCTAATCCGGTCCAATAATTTCAATTACAGTTGAGAGGTGTACTATAGATTCAGACTTGAGTTGATTTAGATTCAACTTCTTAGAACCTGAGAACTAGAGGAAGACTGACATAGGAGAACATTAGCCTGGCATTTCTAGCTATCTACTATAAATAATGATTATGAAATTCAAATCTTTGAAAAAAAGGAGTCATTTTATTCTAACACAGTGTGGAAATATATAGATAGATAGACAGATAGATAGGTAGATACATAGATAGATACATAGTTAGAAAGACAGATATAGATAAAGATAAATTTATATATTTATTTGCCTGCCCAGAATTCTTACAGGCTATAGTTATCAGACATTATAATCATGGGGTGGTTGACCTATGCACCACGTCTCAAAGGCAGTTTTTTTAGTGAGTAGCTTTTTGCACAAGTACAAGGACAGATGTCCTCCATCCCTGGAGTTTGAAGAGAGGATAACCTTTGTTTTTGTGTTGGAAGCATCTGTTTCCAAAAATATTTAGGGCGGGCTGGGTACCATAGCTCAGTGGTTAGAGTGCTAGCCCTGCACAGCAGGGGCAGTGGGTTTAAACCTCCACCAGGTCTACTTAACAACAACAACAACAAAAGTTTAGGGGAAAAAAAAGTAGAAAGGGGTATAACTAAAAGTGACAAGATCAATTCTTGAATTTCTGAAAAGCTAGTGCTATGGCTGTGTTCTAAACAAAAAGCTTTCTTTCTTGAAATGGTTTGATAGTACAGTAGTGAAGTTGAAGAAATGATATATGATCTGCAAATAACCAGAAACCTCTGGATGTTGGTGATGGACTTCAATGCTCACAAGTAAAGGGTTTCAGATACCTTACTGGGTATTACCAAAACTCTCTGATTAAATATGTCTCAGAAATTTGATATTCAGGTTTTTAAATATATATTTCTTAGGTTTTCCATTTTTCTAGATGGCCCAATGTGGCCTAAACAAGGACTTACATACCTAATGTTTATTTTTATAGCTTCCCACTGCACACCATGTAAATAGGCAATCCTGTTTAAATGATCAAGATAAATTACCCCCCATCATCAAAAGTATCTTTTCCCTACCTCTATTTTTTTTAACCTGGATCCTTTATATAAATTTCCTTCCTTTGAGGCCTTTTTTCCCCTAGATAGCTCTAATTTTGTACTGCTCTCTTCAGCTATGTACAATGTAAACAATCAACTGTGTAAAATCCCACTTACACTTTCTTGCTTTTATATTTGTGCACATTTTTATATAGACCTCAAAATAATCCATGCATGAGAGTGTTTCAGACTGTAACCATCTCAGGATTTTGTAAACTCTTCAAATAATTATATCATTTCTATGAACAATTTTATATACAGAGACACAATTAAAAGAGGGACTTTACCTAATAAATGCAATCATTGTAACCTGGTTCTTAGTACTCTCAATGAAGCCCAACAATAAAAATAAAAAATAAAAATAAAAATAAATTTATGTACAGTAGAACATCAATAGTTGAGCACCTTCCTACATTGAACACCTCCTTAAGTTGACCTGATTTTCAGAGTGGACATGTACGTGGGAGCACAGTTGGTCTAGCGCCCTCTGTTGGCCAACTTCCTATGTGTGACCACTTTGTTAGGGCCCTTTGGTCAACTTACAGACGTGCTATTGAACTTGTACCAACTAGAAAACAATTAATTATAAAACATTTGATAATCATCTATTTGTAAAGAATACATTTTGCTGCAAACTAAAATGAAGGAAACTTTAAAATCCATTCTTATATTTAAATGATAGTTCTTTTCTCCAATGTCATAGGAATTAGTTTCAGAAGAGACTATTTTCTGCAGGGACAAAAGGGAAAGATTGCATCTCTAATTTATGAACTTAAGTCCATATTCTTAATTAAATCACCTTTTATGTTAATTAAAAATTGACAATTATGGCTCGGCGCCTGTGGCTCAGCGGGCTAAGGCGCCAGCCACGTACACCTGAGCTGATGGGTTCGAATCCAGCCCGGGCCCGCCAAACAACAATGACGGCTGCAACCAAAAAATGGCTGGGCGCTGTGGCAGGCGCCTGTAGTCCCAGCTACTTGGAAGGCAGAGGCAGGACACTCGCTTGAGCCCAGGAATTGGAGGTTGCTGTGAGCTGTGTTGCCACAGCACTCCATCCAGGGTGACAGCTTGAGGCTCTATCTAAAAAAAAAAAAAAAAAATGACAATTATATTATTGAGTAACATTTAAAGCTTGAAGCTTTTTCTAATTAAATGTTCTCTGCTTTTTTGTAGAGCAACTCTAGCAAGAAGACCTTATAAAGCAGGAAAAATTTGTACTCATTGTGGACGCCATGACAGATGCACAGATTATCTATGCAGTAAGATAAAGAAAATAACTTAAATATTAAAAGAAAAAAATCATAATGCATTGGACAACAAGGAAAATGAAATGCTTGAACACTAGTTTTTTATTGTTATGTTACTATTGTTCCTGTGAACAGAATGTTATTACTATTTTATCAAAGGAAGATTAACAGAATATCATCCTTAGATTTCTCTGAACTTTTTCTGTGCTTCCTCACCCTTATTCTTACCCCTAAGGACATGCCAGTATGTCAGAAAGAAGGAATGAGAACTAAAAGTTATATTCTGAAAAGGTTTCACAGTTAATTCCTAAAACAGCAGCTTATTTGACAATGATTATGTTAAAGGATAGGCTATTCTAAAATATTTCTAAAAAGAAAAAAAGAGTAGCAAATATTTAACAGCATTTTGTCAGTTCTTTCTCTAAAAAATAACTGAAATTGCCCCCAAATATCCAGGAAGTGAAAAGTAGACAGTATGTTTGATTAAATTTTTCTTTTACTTTTTCTAACTATACTTAGAATATACAGTGCTTAGAAGAATGTGCTAGAGGAAAAACTCAGTCCGTAAATAGCATATTATGCTTTTGTGATAAATAAAACCAAAACTAGTGGATGGTCTCATCGTAACACCACTGCTAGGATAAATTCCACCCTAGCGTTTCTGCTTTTGCTTTATTTGAATCATGATGCAAAGTTTTTCTCTTAGGAGCAGCCAAACATTGTATGTTAGATCCTGAAGAGTATGACAGGCATCCGCACAGTGGGGAGAGAGCCTGAGTGGAGTGAGGAGGCTTCTGCACAGAGGTGTGGCCTTCTTGGGAAGGGAGAGTCCTATGAAGTGAACTGAGCATCCAGGCCTGAGGTCTGGCGTGGGGTCTCAGAGCCAGAGCAGGATGAAGAGACGCCCATGCAGGTGGCTCAGCAAGGGTAGTCTGTGCCCAAGCTAGGTGAGGCAGGCGCTATCATGGAGAAAGGCTTGGCCTAGGGTTTCTGCATCTGAGCAGATGAGGAGGGCGTCCATGGAGAGAGGGCTGCTAAAGCCCAAGCAAAGGAGAAGAGTCACAGACAGACATGCTGACAAGAGATTAAAACCTAAGCAAGTAAAGGGGCCATCAGTGCTCAGGGGCAACCTCAGACAAAGTGCTAGATGAGAGAGGCTTTAATGTGGGGGAGATGACCTGGCGTGGTTGGAATCGGAAGGGAGGACACACGTTGGGGAACCCAGAACTGAGTTTCAAAGTCTAGCAGGGTGGGCGGGTTTCCAAGTGGAAGCCCAGCCTTTTGTTGCCATATTACAAATGTTTTAATATAAATATATTACAAATATTGGGCAGCACCTGTGGCTCAAAGGAGTAGGGTGCCGGCCCCATATGCTGAAGGTGGTGGGTTCAAACCCAGCTCTGGCCAAAAAACAAAAAAGACTGAAAAAAAAATGTATTACAAATATTGCATTGGATGTACTTATAGAATTATTTCTTGTTTTCTGAAATTCACAGTTCACCTGGTATTCTTCATTTTTATTTGCTAAATCTGGCTGCTCAACCAGCCTGGTGTGGGTGTCTGAGCCCAGGCAGGATAAGGAGCACACTGCATGGGGGAGGATAGAGGCAGTGGTGGGAGTGGAAACGCACTGAAGAATTGATCAGAGGTAAATGAAGTAAAGATAGTGAGGGCTGGTTTTCTCACTATCTGAAATAGAGTATAGATATGTAAAGGAAGAAAACAAGCACAAATCTTATGGTAGTAAATCATTTAATTGCTAAAAGTATTAGCAAGTAGGAATTTTAATAAATAAACATAGATTTATATGTGTGTTTATATATACGTCTATATATGTGTATTCCCTAGCTCTGAGAGGCCTTTGGAGAAACTGACCCCAAAGCAATAAGCACAACTAGTAGCCAGGTCTTGTTTTCTTCATTCTAGTCTGCAAGAATATGCACCAGAGCTCATTGAGGTTTAATTCCAGAGTAGGGGCCTGAAATGTGTACCAGTAAGATAAATCTAGACCATCTTTTCTTCTACTCGAAACCATGGAAGTACCCCCCCAAAATGATAAGGATGTAAGAAAAAGGGCACAGACACCATCTTAGAGAGCTTCTGTTACTTAAATCTTGGGAAAGTTTGAAGACTGAAATAATGACAATAGGGATCAATTATAACCTATTGGATAAAAGTGGAAGACATCATTTCATACTAATGGAGATTAATAAATGAATAAATTAAAAATTTATGAGAAACAATGGATCTACCTAGTAACAAAGTAATTCTCATAAAAAATGTTTATCTTCTAAGAGGAAAAGAGTAACTTAATAGTAGAGTAGCCTGGCAGGCACCGCCCTAATCAGGGGATCAAAGTGACTGTCATTAATAATGGAAAACCATATCCCCCCGAGAAGATGCAAGAAGATCATGGCATCCCTTCTGTGGCATTTCCAGAAACAACACATAACCTAATCCAATAACAAGGAATCCTACAATAAACCCAAATTGCGATGGTTTAAAAATTGAAGATTTGTTATCAAAATAACTGGCTCATTAGTTTCAAAATGTGAAGATCATATAAGTCAAAGAAAAAGCATGAAAACTAAATGCAACATGTGGTTCTGAATGGAAGCTGAAGATGTGCTGATGTTAATGTAGCAATATTAATTTCCTGATTTGAATGATTGCATTGTGGTTATGTAAAAGATTATCCTTGTTTATAGGAAGGACAGCTGAGGTACTCTGGGATGATCAGGTGCCAGGTTGACAACCTGCGTTCAGATGTTTCAAAATAAGCTATCTGTACTGTATTGAAACTTTTTAATGTTAGGGATTGTTAAATGTTTTAAATTTCTAAAAATAAACAGTTATAATATCTTAGAAAAGTACGTCAGTTTGAAGGCTTTTATAATAGTGCAAAGGAAAAAAGTTCATATTAGAGTATTTCTGAAAGAAGTAGAGATAATGAGATCAATTTCATTAATATTTATGGAGTGAAATTAGCAAATATTGGGAACTAATCTGATCTGGTGATAAGAAAAAGAGAATATAAGATAAATACCGGATTTGGAGTTTGGATGACTAATGATGCACTTAACTGAGACATGAGTTATATGAAGAAGGGAAGCTTCAGAGAATAGATGATAGGTTTAGTTTTGATCATTATTAGCTTTAGATACCTGTGTAAGGTCTCAAGAAGTAAGACTAGTAAGGTTAAATACAGGTCATGGCTATATTTAAAAATAGATGAGGCTAAAAAAGAAAGAATGCACCTGTGTATGCATGTAGAGAAGATAAAATCCTGAGGAAGAAAAACAATGAGAACTACTGAAAAAGGATGGGGAGAAACAATAGGAAAAATAGAAGGAGAAGAGAGAGAGTGTCTGTGTTGTTGAGATTTTGATAGTAGTCACATTAAACCTGTAGATCAAATTAGTAATAATAGGCATTGACTATGTTGAGTCTTCTAATGTTTAGACACGATTTGTATTTTCACTTGGCATATTCTTTGAGTTCTTTTATCAATGTCTTATTTTCAGAATATAGATTTGGTACATGTTTTATTAGAGTTACCAAAAAAATATTCTTTTTTTGGCTTTGTTGTAAATAGTATTTTAAAATGTTTATCTTAATAATTTCTAGTTTGACTTCACTGTGGTCAGAAAATACACTGTATTTGGATTTTAGGTTTTTTTTAATTGTTAAGGTTTGTTATTTGGCCTGATACATCTATTGCTATCTTGGTATATGTTCCATGGCTGTTTGCAAAGAATGTGATTCTGCTACTGCTGGTATAGTGTTCTATAAATATCAATTTGATTATGTTGGTTGACACTGTTGTTGCATCCTCCGTATCTTTTTTATATTTAGTTCTTCTATCGACATTTGAGAAAGGAATATTGAAGTCTTCAGTTGTAAGTGTAGATTTTTACATTTCTCCTCTTAATTCTATCAGTTTTTCTTCATGTATATTGAAACTCTGCTGCTAAATATACAATTAGAATTACTGAAAGGGGCAGCATTCCACCGGCAGAGATCTCATAGACCACCAAGGCTTGTACAAAAGGTCTTCATTGGAGAGGGATGCTGCAGAACAGCAACAAGGAGGAGAGAGAAAAAAGGGGGGAGAGAAGAGAGAGAAAGGGGAGGGAGAAAGAGAGAGAAAGAAAAGCGCACCCTTAGGGGTTCAGTTAGGGGAAGTCTTAGAATGGTGATGGGATGATAAAATAGCCAATAAGGAGTTACTGCTCTGGCAGGAAGAGCCGTTAGGAACAGGCCATAAGTTTGAAATTTCCAGTGGGTAATTGGGATAGGGAGATGAAGTAAGTTTTGTAATTACCTAACATTCCTCCCTTCTTGATATGTTAAAGATAGAGGGTTGGCCTTGGGATAGGGGACATCGAGTTCTCTCTTCTATCGCTTCTTCCTGCTGAGAGGGGAGCATAGTTTTAATTGGCCAACTAGAGGGTGATTATGATTTTTTTTGCTGTGAGGATGTAAGTTATTGCTTTTAGAATGTTCTTTTAGCAGTGGCTGTTTAGAAGTGGTGTTCAGGAAGGTCTTATGGCCTGAAGTAGAGTGTAGTCCATTCCCGAAGAACAGTTCCTTTTCCTTGTAGGTTGGGAGTTGTATCCGCAGTGTAGTTTGGAACATCAACTGAGTAGTTACCTATTGAAATAACTTTGAGAGTTGAGTTTGAATAAAACGAGTTATGCATGTAGCCACAGCCATCAGCTCAAGGATGACAATTATAGGTGTGAGGAAAGGTAGAAGTGCAACCCAGAGTGGGTTTTGATTGAACCAAGAAGAGAAGTCTAATGACTCTGATTCACATTGTTATTTTCATAGTTTAAGGCTTTCTTGGAGAGATTGGACTTTGTTAGTGATGATTTTAGATTCATTAATAAAGAAAAATATCAACTTAAAAGGAGAGAGGTTGGAGGATTGTTTTGGCATGGAATGTTGGCATAGAAGTGCCAGAGGTAGGAGAGTGATCCAGTCTCAGTGAAGTTCTAGTGAAAGTTTGTTTAAGGTAGATTTTAGGGATCAGTTAGACTTTTCAACTTTTTCTGAAGTTTGAGGATGGAAAGGAATATGGAAGTGCCATGGGATACCTAAGGCTTTGGTTAAGGTTTGAGAAATGGTGGAGGTGAAGTCAGGTTCATTGTCGGACTGTAAAGAACAGGGGATCCCAACGCAGGGAATAATGTCTTTGAGTATGATAGAGGCCTTTCTGTATAGCTGCATGGGATAACAATATGTGGAATGCATACTTAGAGTTAGTATAGATAGTGAGAGACTTATCTCATGCTAGGGGGAAGGCTCTGGTTAGTGCTATTAGTTTTGCTTGTTGGTTAGTGGTGGAAGAGGGAAGAGAGTGTGCCTCGATGATTTTATTTGAGGACACAGTTGTATAGACTGGTCTACAAGTTCCCTTATACATAAAGGAACTGCCATCTGAAAACTAGAGGAGATTAGTATTGGGAAGAGGTCCTTCTTGTATGTTGGAGAGGCAAGGGAGAAGAGTGTCTAGTTTGAAGGCAATCTTGAGTGGGTGACGAATCAGAGGGAGTAGGCAAGAGGGATGCAGGACTTAGGGTAGGGCATGTGTTAAAAGATAATGATGCGTCAGATAAGAGAGAGGTTTGAAGGTTAAGAATGCGGCATGGTGGCAGGGTTTAAAGATTTTTGTAGGTTAAAAGATCAGATAGAGAATGAGGGGACAGGATAGTGGCAGGGGAACCAAAAGTGAGTTACTTCGATTCTTGTATTTAGAGTAACTGCGGCTGCCAATGCCATGAGATAAGGGGCCCAACCTCGAACAGCGTAATCTAACTGTTTTGAGAGATAGGCAATTGGAGCAAAGGTGGGGCCAGGTTGATGTCCAAGCATGCTGAGAGTAAACTCACGGTTTTCTGTGACATATAGGAGGAAGTGACGAGAAAGATCAGGAAATTGGAGGGCTGGAGCTTCTAATAAAGCACACTGTAGAGATTTAAAAGAAGTGGAAATGGAGGTTAGGAGAGTCTCATGAGGGTCATCTCGAGTAGCATTATATAAAGGAGCAGCTAGGAGAGAAAAGTTGGGAATCCATGCTCTGAAGTATCCAGCTAACCCTAAAAAGGAGAGGAGTTTTTGTTTTGTGGTGGGTAGGAGAAAGTCACGGAGGCTTTTTCTGTCTACGGTAATAGCTTTGAAGCCTGGAGATAAAAGGACATTAAGATAAGTGACTTTCTGTTGGAATAATTGAATCTTTGAGGGGGAGACCTGATATCCCCTGTCCGCAAAGAAGTTAAGGAGGGAACAGGTGTTTTGCTTAGAGTCATGTAAGGTGGGACTACAGAGCAGGAAGTCATCAACATACTGAACTACAGTTGAAGGAGAGGGATCATAGGACTGGCGGTCTCGTGATAATGTCTGGCCAAATAAGTGGGGGTTGTCAAGAAATCCCTGGGGGAGTATAGTCCAAGTAAGTTGGAAGAAGTCTGAGAAGTAGGGTCAGTCCATGTGAAGGCAAATAGGTTTTGGCAATCAGGGTTTAAGGGAATGGAGAAGGAGGCATTTTTGAGATCTAGTACAGAGAAATTAGTGGTTTAAGGTGGATGGTTGATAGGAGGTGTATGGATTAGGGACTACTGGGTGTATAGGAATAACCGCAGAATTGATGAGTCTTAGATCTTGTACTAAGCAATAGGTGTCATGTTTTTTAATTGCTAGTATGAGAGTATTATATGGTGAGCGGGCAGATCATAAAAACCCTTTTTCTAGGAGAACTTATATAATAGGTTGGAGTTGCGGGAGTCTAGATTGAGGAAGTGGGTATTGATGTTGAGAAGGAAAAAGAGGATTTTTTAGTTTAACAAGAATTGGACAGTAGGAGGTAATTGAGGGGGTTTTAGTATTCCAAACCTTAGGATTTACTTGCTATGTTGGAATGGGCCAGGATGATGAGTCTTTGATGGCATGGGAAAGGATGAGGCAGACTGAGGCAGAAGGAGTTGGGTCAGCATTTATTAATTTAAAATTAAAAGTGAGAGTGCTACCCAATTTGGAAAGTATGTTACGTCCCAGAAGGGGAACTGGACAGGAAGGCAACACTAAAAAAGGAATGTATAAGTGAAAAATTTCCAATTATGCAGTGTAAAAAAGGAGTTTGACGTGGACAGTGGGAAAAACCCTCTACCCTGACAATAGAGGTGGGTGACAGGGAGGTAGGACCACTGAACTCTTTAACAGCTGAGAACCTAGTTCCTGTATCTAATAGGAAGGTGCCACCTACCTCCACCATCAGGGTTACCCTTGGCTCTGCAGAGGTGATCTTTGTCAGATGAAAGAAGCCAGGGTCCCGTCAATCTTTCAGAAGAGGCAAGCCCTAACAAGTCTGCTGTAGGCGCCACAGGTTGGCTGGCCTCATGTCCTCTCTGGGCCAAGGGGCAGTCAGCCTGCCAATGGCCCTTTCTCTTGCAGAGAGGGCATGGCCCTGGCGGGGGCCTAGGATTTGGACAACATCATATTCAGTGGCCTTCTTCACCACATTTGTAGCATGGTCCAGGTGGTTGGGTCATGAAGCGGCCTTTGGCCCCTGATGACTTAGGCATGTTAGGAATGATGGCCTCAGTGACACTGTTTATAATGTTTTAAGCTAGCATTTGAAAACCTTGGGTTTGAGATTTTTTATTTTCCCTTCGGAAAACATCATCTCACCCCGTGTAAACCTTAAAGGCTGTGTCTAAGATCACTGCAGAGTGTCAGGGGTCCATACTCCAAGCACCTTAGCTTAAGTTTGATGTCGGGATAACTTTGGTTAAAGAAATAAGTTATGAGAATGTTTTTCCCATTTATTGTTTTAGGATCTAAGTTAGTATACTTAACAAAAGTCTTGGTAAGGCATTGGAGGAAAGCTGAAGGATTCTTAGACTTATCTTGTATAACTTCCTGCCATTAATCTTAATTGATAGCCTTTTTGGTGGAAGCTTTAAGTTCACAAAGAATGCAGGTAATAAAATGTTTCTACTTTTTCTTTTAGCATTATCATTATAATTCTAATTTGGTTGGGAGTTAGGGACTGCAGTGTCACCTGTAGGATGCTCATTGTTTGACATATGAAATTGATTTGCTGCTTCTTTCGCCCTATCCCACACTCATTTGTGCTGGCTTGTGGAATGGAGCCAGGACTTGAGAGGGAGCTCAAGGTCCCTCTAATTCTGGAAACCAATGGGAGTGGGATCAGGTGAGGGGACTGGAAGGAAATGAAGGATGTGTAGTGGACTCAGTAGAATTAGTTTGTGATTTGTCTATATTGCTATACGGTGGCACTGTAGGATCATCATATGGAGGAGCCAGAGAAAGAAAGAGGTAAAGAGGTCCGAAAGTGTTTCTTGGAGCAGCCTACAGTGGACTGAGAGATGACATAGAAGAGCTCTGAGGGCTACTTGGAGGGAAGGAGTTAAGAGAAGAGCTCAGATTGGTTGATGGGGAAGTAGGAGGGACAGAGGGTGGAGGCAACTGCATGGTTGAGGGAGGAGCCGAATGTGGTGGAGCTGGAACTGGAATTACTCTGGTTTCAGAACAGGTGGCCACTTGTCTGCCAGGCGGAGGTTCATCTGCTGGATCAAACAGGTTTGGTTCAGGGAGATAGAGAGTAGAAGAGCCCTTTGCTACAAGAATTTTGGAATTACCCAAACATAAATTAGGCTTGGCTCTAAGACAGGAGAAGCCCTGACCATAGAGGACTTTGTTCCATTTGCCAAGCTGCTCGTAATAGTTATATAAGTCTCGAATTAAAGAAAAATTTAATGAACTATAGCTTGGTCAGATACTCTGGTTGTCTAGCTTGTAAAGTGGCCAAACCTGGGTAGACAGTTTAATTAATTTTTTTTTTTTTTTTTTTTGCTTTAAGTCTAATTCTCATTCTACCAGGTAGCATAATAAGCAACCCAAGGAGGAGTTAGGTGGAGTAGAATAGCCTGCAACTATGGTGATTCATTGCAGAAATAAAGCATGAGCAGAATCAGGCGAGGACCAGGAAAAAACGGACATCTCTGCTGCTTTGTTGCTGGCCCTGAAACCAGAACACAGTCCAGGACAGTCATCACTGCACCCAGATCAGTGCCAGACCCTTGGGGCCGAGAAGAGCTTGAGACCTGGCGCCAGGAATTTTTGTGGGAGGCGTGGAGGCCCTGAGCTAGGCCACATAAGGTCAATGGGAATAGGGAACTCAAGCCTCAAGAAATGAGTAACTTGCCAGGAATGTAAGAAGTCAAGCCCATGATTAGGGCAAACTCACTCTATAGGGGTACTCAGCAAGTCTGGATGAGGCTGGTGTAAGTGCTGGTTGGGGTGCCTTGGCGGATGGACACAAGCCAATGCAGTGGTGAGTGCTAGAAGTGCAAGAAGAGGACAGGGAGCTCCTAGAAGCTAAAACTCTGTGGAAGGGGTGGAAGCTATCTTTGGGAGCGTTCCCTAATTATATCCCGCTTCTGATACCGTATGAAAGGATGGCACTCGACTGGCAGACATCTCACAGACCACCAAAGCTTGTAGGAAAGGTCTTTATTGGAGAGGGATGCTGCAGAGCAGCACCAAGGAGGAGAGAAAAAAAGAGGGGGGGTAAAGAGAGAGAGAGAGAAAGAGGGGGTAGACAGAGAGAGAAAGAGAGAGAGAGAAAAGCGCACCCTTATATAGGTTCGGTTAGGGGAAGTCTTAGAATGGGGGCAGGATGGTAGAATAATAACCGGTAAGGAGTTACTGCTCTGGTGGGAAGAGCCATTAGGGGCAGGCCATAAGTTGGAAATTTTCAGTGAGTAGTTGCGATAGGGAGATGAAGTAAGTTTTGCAATTACCTAACAATTACTATGTTCCTTGATGAACTGACCATTTTATCAATCAATATGTAATATCCTTTTTCATCCCTGATAATGTTCTTTGCTCTGAGGTCTATTTTGTCTGTATTAGTATAGCACTTCAGCTTTCTGTTCATTTATGTTTAGTTTTAAACTGCCTATATTATTATATTTCAGGTTAGTTTCTTACAGACAGCTTGTAGTTGAGTCATGTTTTTAATCTGTTTTTACAATCTCTTTTAATTGGTATATTCAAATGATTTACATTTATTGTAATTATCAATATGTTTGGATTTAAGTCTACTGTTTTGTTATCTGTTTTCTGGGGGGGGTTCCTCTCTTTTTAATTGCTGTTTCTCTTTTTATGGATTCCTTCTGGTTATTTGAATGTTTTTTTAAATCCATTTGAATTATCTATTGTGCTTTTGACATACCTCTGTATAAATTTTTTAGTGTTTGTTCTAGGGATAACAACATGCATACTTAATTTTTCACAGTGTATTTAGCATCAGGAGTTGACCACTTCAATTGGAATGGAGAAGCCCCACAACCATATGAATCCCATTACTCCCCCCATATATCTTATAGTTGTCTTGCATATTATATCTACATACAATTGAAAATGCCTTCAATAATATACTTTGATTTTCAACTCTCATATATATTTTAAAGAACTAAAGAGGAATAAAATAGCCTTGTTCTAGGGTCTTTATTCTTGATATTTCAGTCTTTTTTCTGGTATCATTTACATCCTAAAGGATTTACTTTAGCAATTCTTTTACATATATATAGAAAAAGTGTGCTGGCTACAACTTCCCTAAAAGTTCCTTCATTTGAAAATCAGCCAGGTGCAGTGGCTCATGCCTGCATTCCTGGCACTCTGGGAGTCAGAGACAGGAGGATCACTTGAGCTCAGTAGTTTGAAACCAGCCTGAGCAAGAGCCTGCCCCTGTCTTACAAAAAGTAGAAAGTATAGCTGGGCATGGTGGTGGGCGCCTGTAGCTACTCAGGAGGCTGAGGATTGCTTGAGCCCAGGAATTTGAGGTTGCAGAGATCACTGCACTCTAGCCCCAACAGGGTGAGATTCTGTCTCAAAAAAAAAAAAAAAAAGGAAATGACTTATTGGTTATTTCTTTTCATTCCTGAAGGCTATTTTTGCTAGATATAATTCTTCATTTAAAACTTATTTTTTTTCTGCTTCATTTTAAAAATATTGTGGCACTTCCTTTTGGTCTCTGGTTTCTGATGACAAATTGGGTCTTTAATTCTTTGTTTCTCTATAGGTAATGTCACTGTCCTCTGGAGCTTTTCAAGGTTTGTTTGTTTTTGGTTTGGGGGGGGGGTTTGGTCTACAATTTCAACTTTTTAATCAATTTCATTATATTTTTGAGCATAGATTTTTTTTTTTAGTTTATTCTCTTCGGTGTATATTATGCAAAGTTTCTTCAATCTGTAGGTTTATATCTTTTTTCCAAACATGTAAAATTTTCAGCCGTTATTTTTCCAAATATTTTTTTCAGCATCACACTTATTTTTCTTCTGAGACTCTGATGACAATAAAATTAGAGCTGTTATTGTTATTCCCCAAGACTCTTTTGATTTTTTTAAAGAAAATTTTTTCTCTCTTTCATTTTGATCATTTCTGTTAATTTATCTTCAAGTTCACAGATTTTTCCTTTGTCATCTCTTGTTTGCTATGAAGTCCTTTCAGGTTTTTCTGTTGTTACTGTATTTTTCAGTCCTAGCATTTCTAATTGAAAGGGGGGGCACTCGACGGGCACAAAACTTACAGAACTCCAACGGCTTGTACAAAAGGTCTTTATGGGGGGGGGAAGCTGCAGAGCAGCATTAAGGAGGAGGAGAGAGAGAGAGAGAGAAACAGGGGGAAGGGGGGAGAGAGAGAGAGAGAGAGAAGAGGAGAGGAGAGGAGAGGAGACATACACGGGGGGATAGGGGAGAGAGAGAGAGAGAGCAAAAGACAAGGGCATCTGATATAGTCTCGGTTAGGGGAGGTGTCGGGATGGTAGAACAGCCAATAAGGTGTTACTGCTCTGGTGCAAAGAGTAGTAGGGGGCGGGCCATAAGTTTGAGCTTTTCAGTAGATAGTCGGGATATACAAAGTTGTGCAATTATCTAACATTCCTCCCTTCTTGATATTTTAAAAATAGAAGGTTGGCCTTGGGATAGGGGACGACAAGTTCTCTCTTCTGAAGCTTCTTCCTGCTGAGAGGGGCACGTACTTTTAATTGGCCAACTAGAGGGTGATTATGATTTTTAAACAAGTACGGGGTGAGAGGAGGTGTTAGAAGATGAGTTTTGGAGAGCAGCCATATGTGCTGCACGGTCTTCCTTGTATGTTGGAGAGGTAAGGGAGAAGAAGGTCTAGTGTTTGAAGTAATCATGAGGGGATGACAAGTCAGAGGGAGTAGGTAAGAGGGATGCAGGATTTAGTGTGGGACATGTATTAAAAGATAATGATGGGTTAGATAAGAGAGAGGTTTGAAGATTAAGAATACGGTATGGTGGTAGGGTTGGAAGATTTTTGTATGTTATTAGAACATATATATATTCATAACTCATACAAAACTAATCACTATTTCATATTTGACAATGTTTCTTATATATTTTTAGTAAGTCAAATAAGTTTAATTTGTTTTCCTATGATTTT
>CAUYON010035272.1:0-14529 GCA_963573935.1 Arctocebus calabarensis
CCTGTGCTTCTCTGGGTTCGCCGGACCCTCCGCCCGGCGATGCTGAACCGCTGAGCGGCCGGCGGCGCAGAGGGGCCGCGGGGAGACCAGGACGGGGGCCTGTCGGCTCTGACTGTGAACACCCAGGGTGTCACACTAGTCGTCTCTGCCGCAAAAATCTAAACACATTTTTTTTTTTTGTATTTCTCACAATATTAGAGGGAGTGCTCTTGAAAATATTCCAATACTCTACCCTGAAAATTGTGATCTCTGCTTTACTGAGTCCAAACAGAATCAACATGCATTAGGGTTTGGGGTAGCAAATTGTCTGAGTTCAGACTGTTGCTTATGAAATAATCAGTGCTTTATTTGTCCTGGAACAGTATTTCAGCCATAGTTTAGAATAATTTTATCCACAGTTGCCCTTTTCTCTTAAAATAAAAGAAAGATATTTTTGAAAGCAGTATAGAGGCCATGACGGCAAATATTCCTGCAGTCAGATTATTTTCCTGAATCTACTGTCGTGCTGTCTCATGATGGGTTTCTTAACTATTACCAGATATCCTATTCTTTAGTGAGCAAAATTAGCTCATATACTATGCCAATACTTTGCTATTTTCATTGTTCTCTAGAATTCTTTAATAACAAACACAGCATTTCTTCCATCTAATGATAATTTCCACAGTGTTCTTCAAACTATTCCTTCCAGTTACCTGTCATATTCTCTGTGGTCTACACACTTTATGCTGCCTTATTTTTACCTAAGGAACTATACAACAGTTTCTTAAATTGTTTTTAAAAAATCAAGCATTATTACTTTTTAAATTTTTCACAATTTAGTTTCTAAAAGATACACTTATCCAAGTACTAATCAGGTCCAATGCTGCTTTGCTTTTGAGATCAGAGGAGATTGGATCCATTCAGGGTGTTTTGGCAAATATCTAGAAAACTTATGTCTGTTTTGAAAGAGACAAAGGTTACATTAATTTCTTTAGCAAGTACATCACACTGTAGGATAGTGTGAACCTTGAGATCAATTGAAAGCCTCAGGGATCTTCTCACATATCGTGCTGTGAAACTCGTCCTCAGATGTGTCTGCAGTCTTGCTTAGTGCTGTAAATCCATCTGGGATGCACCTTAATTCTGACGTCTATCATTCTAGTTCATGCTCACTGTAGCTCATGTATTCAATATTCTTTCACCTCCTCCCCATTTATGTACACACTAGAAAGAGACCTAGAAGGAAAGGCCAAAGGCATACTTAAAAAAAAGTATTCCTAATGCTATCGTGACTACTCTGTAAACAAGAGTATACAGATGCCCATATCTTTTTAAAAACATTCAATTATCGAGGGAGGTGAATGGTGGGATCACACCTATGGTGCATAATGCAAGGGTACATGTCAGATCTATCAGCATAGAGCATAAACGTCCTAATAATAATTAAGTAAACAAGATGGAGTATATATTAACTAGTGTGATGTAAAAGTTCCTAATTCTATATGAAATCAGCACCCCATGCTGATTGTACCCCATGAAGGCATTAATGTATACATTATCTATGTGTTTGTGATTTAATAAAATTAAAAAAAAACATTCAATTAGAGTTAATAGAGAATTCATCCCATTAAACTTCTTCCTACCTAGGCTTTGAATCCTTGAAATAAACTTATAGCTTACTTATTTCATCTTACACATTCATCGTTTTCTGACTGGCTGTCATTCATGGCCTTGAAAAGCTCCCCTTCCATAATTTACCAGAATATTCATAAAAGTGTTGATTCTAATCTATGACTGTGGATCCCTGTGTTTCACCACCAGAAATTTCCTCTGGCTTGGAATGCGTTGAGTTAGGAGTGAGCTCGCTGAACAGATGACTAGATCAGGGTGTCCTCCTGGGAAAGCGTTTCCTTCTCTGGGACCTCATCCATCGGCGGTGTGTGAGGAGATGCACACAGGCCATTGTTCAGGGTGCTGATCTCTTGCAGCTCCTCAGACAGCAGGACAACCCAGCTGGGTTCCCATCCTCAGGCCCAGGAGGGAGCCTCAAGTTCTGCCCATGAAATGAGCCCAAGGGAAATGGAAAGAAAAGTCAGCAGAGGTGCCAGGCTGAGAACATAAGGATGAGTGGGGCGAAAGGTCCAAGGAGGCAACTCGGAGGTGCAGTGGCTTCTGCTCAGAGCCAATTTCACAAAGAGCATCTGGGGAATCATCCTGCTGCTTCTTTAGATATCAGATTCCTACATCCTGGAGTCCCAGGTTTGCACGGCGAGTTGTGTTTGGTTTAATTCTTTGAGTAAATAATAAGACTCATATGAACAACAACAAAGGCAGCTGTGGAATGCTTAGCATGACCAGACACTGTTCTAAGCATTCTGCACATAATAATACCTTTGACATTGAAAATATCCATATTACAGATCAAAAACAGAGACAGGGGATGGTTAAAACATTTTGCTTAAAGTCAAACAATCAGAAATTGGAAATACAAGGCTTAAAATCTAGTCATTCTTCCTTCAAAGCTTGTGCATTTTCCAAAATATTACCAAAATATTTCTGTCAAGAAAAATTAACTCAATAGCTCAGCTGGCATCTAGACATGTGCAAATTTCATTTGTATTCCTGTAGCAAGAGTAAATCCCCTTATCTGTCTTTAATGTATAGTTGTGGGATTTTATTGATGGATGAGACTAAGGAAAGCAAAGCAGCATAAACCTACAAGATGTGAGCATTTCATAAGGTAGAACAAGGCTGTTCATTTCACCTGCATTTCCTGCAGATTTATCCAATAATGGACCTGCACATGTTTTGCTCTTATTATCTGCAAAACAGAGTTTGACAATCTTCCCAGAAGGTCTGGAGCTGATGTTGATGTCAGATTATGGAGAAGCTGCTAGAGATGTGGGGTACAGTGTGGGTGTGAAGAAATCTCCCTGCCTCAGTGAGTACTATCGTACTGAGGCAGTGCTCACGCCCTTCATATACCTCAGTCATCCTACATGGCTTGTTTGTAGCACCATGGAACATGATCTCTTGATAGCTTCAAATATAAACTTGGGAGGATCATATTCCATTCAAACATGAGAGTCTTTTAGAAAGAACGTGGAGTAACTTTTTTTTTTTTTTTATTGAGACAGCGCCTCAAGCTGTCACCCTGGTTAGAGTGCCATGGCATCACAGCTCACAGCAACCTCCAACTCCTGGATTCAAGTGATTCTCCTGCCTTTGCCTCCCAAGTAGCTGGGATTACAGGTGTCTGCCACAACGCCCGGCTATTTTTTGGTTGCAGCCATCATTGTTTGGCAAGCCCAGGCTGGATTCGAACCCGCCAGCTCAGGTTGTATGTGGCTGGTGCCTTAGCTGCTTAAGCCACAGGTTCCGAGCCAAGTGGGGTAACTTTTAATTGGAAAATGTTCTAGTAACTCGATAATCCCTTCATCCCTCTACTACAACGTGGAATTTCATAATGATTCCCAGTAACACTTTCACCTTTCTCCAATTTAAGTTTTAATTCTCATGAAACTCCTTAAGAAATTATATAAATATTTTGTTATTGGATTTCCGAGGTGTCATGACAGTGAATCACATAATCCAAAATTAGCGGTCTGACATTTTTCAAGACCTGACTGCAGAGCTAAAGCAGCTGCACCATTGGAGTTCTGACAGCACTTTCCTGGGAATTGTCTCAGGATACACAAGAAGTATATTGCGATAATACTCAGAATGTTGGAAGTCAATAACACCTTCCCAGTGTTGACTGCCTGGCCTCCTCCAGTCAGGAGGACAAACCTGAGAGGTCGTCCTTCGGGCCTGCTGACGTGGCCAGTGCAAGACACTCAGGTCCTGACCTCGTCATTTCCAGTTTTTTATGTGTTTGTTCCCTAATGTCAAAGAACATCTACTGTCACTGGTCAAGATTATGGGCTCTCCGAACTATATGGATGGTTGGTAGGTATTTGTTTCATGTTCAAGCTTGAGACTTTGATGTTCAGATGATGTTAGAATTTATTTGAGGGTTAAGAGAGATAAAAATTGTTGAAAAGAAAGTTTCTTAGATGTAAGAGTGTAAGTGCATATACATTAAAGAAAAAGACAAATAAATTAATAAACATGATTGAACACAAGTTTAGAGGAGAAAGTAAGTATCTTAGAAGCTGGTATTATGAGAAACCAAATCTTGTCATTTCGGAGAACCATGGAGTGGTGTGGTTAAAAGGAGCCTCTGTAAACTTAACCTTATTGATTCCAGATGATTCTGAGGATGATACTGTTACGAAAGCCCACACAGAGAAGGATTTTATTACTTTTTGCTCTTTCGCACCTGTCTCTGCACAGGATATCTTGGTGGTGTTTATCAATATAGGAACTCACGCCCACCCTATAGAGCTGCAGCCCCCAACCTTAGGGCCAAGGAACAGCAGCAGTTTCTGGCCTGTGAGAAGCCAGGCCCCACAGCAGGAGATGAGGAGCCGATGGATCTCCATCTGCAGTCACAGCATCCCCACCACTGGATGTGGGTCGCATCACCCCTGAGACCACGTCCAGTCAGATCAGCTGTAGCATTAGATTGTCATAGGATCTGAGCCCTTCTGTAAGCTGTGCACCTGAGGCTTCTAGGCTGGGTCCTCCTCATGATAATCTAATGCATGGTGACCTGCAGTGGAGCTGAGGACGTAAGCCACACACTGCAGGTGCCACTGTCTCCATCACCCCCAGACGGGGAAGACAAGCTCGGGGCTGCCACTGATTCTCCATTTCAGTGAGTTATACAACTGTTTCAATATATGCATGTATACTACAATGTAATAATAACCAGGAGCACAGCAAATGCAATGAGCTTGAATAATTCCCAAACCACTCGCCCCTCCTGGGTATTGGAAAAATTATCTTCAATGAAACTGGTCCCTGGTGGCAAAAAGTTTGGGGACTTCTGCTTTAGAACATAGATACTTGTGTTTAACTTCCAGTAAGATTTTTGAAGACCAACTCTAACTTTCTTTCCAGATATATGTTCAGTTCCCTTCATGGTTAGAGACCAAATTTAAATATATTTTCACTGAATTCAGAGTGAGTGAGCTCTACAAGTATGGTGCAAAATATTCCCCTGGTACTGTGAGGGTGAAGAGCATTAAAAGGATGACCATGTACCCAAAGTGCATTAGAATCTGACTCTGCATGGAAAAGGTCAACAAGCCAATTTGCAAAGGCAAAGGCCTTGAGTATTTATAGGCCAAGACTAGGGCAAGAGGAGGCCAGGCACATGGGGCCCAGTTATCATGGGTTTTAACTAGAGATGTGGCGTGTGTGGGACAGAACACACCTGAACAGTTCTGAATGTCAGCCCTGGAGTAGGAATCTTGCTATTCTATCCTTACTCTGCCATTTAGGACTTTGTAAACTGGTTCCAGTTTTTTAGCCTCTCTGGGCTTTTCTGAATTCTTCACAAATGCCATGAATATAAATATCATTGTTCTAAAGATTAAATGTGATGCTGCACGTGAAACGTTTAACGCGACTGAGTAAAGCACACATGAAATGAATTCTATCATTAAAAATGTTTCTATTTTGTTACCTAACTCAATTACATTCCTCACTGAAGTTTAAGTGAAAGTCATCAGCACCTTTTCATTCAGTAGGTTTTGCAAATTGCTGGGAACTCACATTCTCTCAGTCACCTCTGGCCTAAGAGCCCTGCCTCTGCTCCAACAATTTTCCTTACTGATTTCCTATAATGAGTTGCCCTCCTGGAGTCACAGACTGGTTCTCCATTGTTTTGACTATGTCCTGATTTTTCCCAATAATCTAAAACAATATTCCTACACACAGAAAACTATGCTTTTTTACATTTAGCAGACCTGAATATCATATATCACTGTTCTTTAAAACCCTTTGGTCCCAGCCTTCCTCTTGACATCCACCTCTGTAGGTGTAGTCTTTGTAGGCCTCCAGCTCCTCGACATCAGTCTTGCTGGTTTCTGTCCCTTTTCTCACTCTTCCTTTCCAGATGACTCTTAGAAAATCCAGTTTAGTTACCTTCAATCCCCCTGCCAGCCCTACCTCCTTGTTTCTTGTGTGAATTCCAGTGACATCACAGTGTCCTCCTGAAGACAAATGACCATCTACTCCCTTCATTTCACCAAGCATTTGAGGGACACCTGAGCCCCCTCCCCAGCCTTTTATCCATATCCTCTAACTGGAGCCAGTGTCACAAGACAGCTGTGACTGCAATTGATTACCAATATACATTTTATTACCTGTATGATGGGATGACAGGACTGGTTACATACATAGCTATCACTTCTGCTTTCCTCATACACATTTTTGTATAATTTTCCCATGTGTTCTTTACTTCTGTCAACTGTGTAATAAATTAATCTCCTTCTTCCTCAGTATGTGTTTTCTCCGTAAGAGAGTTTTGTCCTCCAATAGGATGCAATGGTTCCCTCCTCAACTCTTCCTAGATTTGTGCTTTTATTATGTAGGTACCATTTTCCTATTTAGTTAATATTTTCTTTGTGTAACTATCTTATGGTCAATATTATTTAATAATTAAAATGATTCGTGAAGTTGATAATTGAAAAGTTATTTGTATAACTCTTATCTATATATACTGTATATACTGAATGTTACATACCCTATATTATCTCAGACACTTGCTGGTGGTACCTTCCGTCTATCTGTTATGGCAGAAATTATTACTCTCTCCTTTATAGTTGAAGCCATTGCATTTCAGAATGAATAATTAACTTGAATCACAGTTGAGAAGTAGAACCCTTGGGATGCAATCTCAGATAGTTCTTAGTTCTTCCTCAAGATATAATAACTCACTTTTGCCCCGTTTTGCCTTTCTCTTTACTCTCTACTAAATTTAGAGTCTTTTAAAACCAGGAACTATGCCACCCTAGTATCTGCAACTATGCAAGACCCTTATTGAGTACTGGTAAAAAATACCTTCATGGGACTTTGAAAATATAAGAAACAGCATACAGTGTATAGAAAATAGGGTAAATTCAATAGCATGCTTCAGTAGGGCTTCTTTCTCTGTGTCCAAGAAAGAATTTATCTTGAGATTTGAAATGTGCTTTATGTACATGTATTTCTAGGCAGCATCCCATATAGGGTCTTATTTCTGTTATGAAAGTCATCAAAAATTTGCAAGCATGTGTCTGGTCCTATGACCTAGAGAAAATGTTCCCAAAGGCAGGGCTCTAGCTGCTTCTTTTCTCTTTCCTGGGTAATGGATATTCCAGTTGGAAATTTAGAAAGCATGTCTGGACTATTTATCTTCCAACAACACCCTTCCCTATTAAGGGGTTTTGAGATTCTTTGGAGAGCCCACAAAGCTGAAGCCAAAGCCAGTATGTAATGACCTACACACCCTAGAAAACAAACGTTTACTCTCACAGCTCCCCCCAGAACAGACGGATGAGTGGAGTCTGATCGGCCAACCTGTCCATAGTGGCTGCAGAGGCAGCAGCGTACTTGAGAAGTCCTGAGGAAGGTCATTCAATGTTAAGATCAATTTTTAATTGCTGCACCATTCACAGATGCAAGTACTTTTTGTTTTTATTATTTATTGTACAATATTTGTTTCAGTCTTTCTAGCTTAAGTAAATGTCCTCCACTCAGATAAAATGTTTACAGTTTTTTTGAACTGCCAGGTGGCAAGGCACAGATGCCCACCACCGGGAGGGTTACTTTGACAAGACATTTCTACCTCTTCCCAGGATGTTAAATAAGTAAGTTGTATGAATCTCTTGGGTGGGCTTTGGGGAAGGAAAGGGAGAGGTTGGGGAGAGAGTACTGACACTCCATCCTGGCCAAGATCTCCGGGCAGGCAGGTTGAACATCCCTAAGTAAAAAGTTAAATATCAGAAATGTCCCCAACTCCAAAAGTTTTTGAGCACCAACACAATGCTGAAAAGAAATATTTGCTGAAACATTTTGGAATTTAGAATTTTAAATTAGCAATGCTCAACCGGTTTCCAAAAACTGAAAAAATCTGAAGCGCAAAACACTCCTTGTCCCAAGTGTTTCAGACAAGGGAGTGTCACCTGTGATGTAGGGCGGGGACACTGAGGCCGCCTTTCTTCTGGCCAGGAGACACAGCGCTCTTCTCTCAAAGCTCTGCCGTTAGAGGCCGTCTCGGAGGCTCAGCTGTACTGATGGAGAGGTGGCCACGGATTAGGAGGCTCACTTTGGGTGTTTCTCCCCTTCGCCTTAGCAGGGCGATATTCACACATAGTAGGGCTCTTTCCTCTTAGGAATGTGTTCCCAGGGTCAATGTGACTTTGTAACATGCGCTTCTTTTCTCAGAACTTTTTAAGATGCTTGTTTCATTTCTTTTTCCTGTAATGTGGAGCACTGTCTTTCTGTTCCTGTTTTGAGGATCAGACATGTTGGAAACAGATGTTTAAAAAAGCATTTTAATAAATTTGACAAAAAGGAAAAGGTTGTCCTTTTTTTTTCCTTTTAAAGAGACAGAGTCTCACTTTATTGCCCTCAGTAGAGTCCCGTTTCATCACAGATCATAGCAACCTCCTTTGGGTGGGGGAGGGGATTAGACAATTCTCTTGCCTCAGCCCTAGGACTACAGACGACTGCTACAACGCCCAGCTTTTTTTTGTTGCAGTTTGGCCAGGGCTGGTTTTGAACCTGCCACCTTCAGTATATGGGGCTGACGCCCTACACACTGAGCCACAGGTGCTGCCTGCTTGTCCTGTTTTATTTTGGTTATTTTTAGTTTGCTCAGACAAAAACTGGGTGGAGCCTCCCCTGGTAATGGGTTTAGTCTTTAGACTTGATCCAAGAGGGCTGACCTGGCTGAGAACACCATTCTATTCTTCAGTAAACCAATTGCTGGGCTGTTTTAGGAACGTAGGTGCAAATCACAGTAGGTACCTGACTTAGCAGAGGTTAGATAGAGCTCACCAGGAGGGATGTGGAAAGGTCACAGCAGTGACAGTTACTATTAGAGTGATAAGTGACTTTTCCCAAATGCTAGTATTACTATAAAAAAAAACCATAACCAAAACATACGTATTTCCACCCTTTGGTAGGTATTTGAAAAATTCAAAGTAAACTTTAATTCTACCCTAGATCCCTAGGAGTTTTCACTCTTGTTGAGAAGGTAAGATAGTCAAGAAACATGAAGAAGATAACAGACAGTGATTGCCACTGTGAATGAAGGCTGAGGCGTGTTCTACACAGAATAATGCCCCAGTGTCCTTCAGGGAAACCAGGAGGCACTGCAGGAAACACCCCTTTTCTTACACATATGAGCCTTTCCTAAACCTGAACTCTTTGGCAGTAAAAGTGAATTTCTGAGCAGCACCTGCGGCTCAAGGAAGTAGGATGCCAGCCCCATATGCTGGAGGTGGCAGGTTCACACCCAGCCCAGCCAAAAAGTAAAAGTGAATTTCTGATCTTTTGGAAACTTTAAAGTTGAACATGTCTTAGCCCCCCCCCCCCACTATTGTTCTGAGCGTAACTCTTTTATACAGTAATGCATTTAATCTAATACAAAATTACACTGCTTCCATAATCATCTTGTTCAGAAGATATAAAAAAGCAGAGATAGTCACTCTCAGTAACTATCAGATGTTAAGAATACTAAGGGAATCTTCAGAGAGGAGGGTTTGTCAGAACTATGTCTAATCAAAGATTAAAATGACAGGGGTGGGTGGGTGGTGGTGATACCAGAATTTTGCTCTTCGGTAGATTCTTGGTCTCAGTGATTTGAAGAATGAATACGCAGAGCACAGATCACTGGTAAAACAGGATTTATTTACAGAAAAGAATACAGAAGCGCCAGAGCTCCTGGTAGAGAGAGAAAACTCAAGTCAAGAGAGAAAAGCTCTCTCTCTATGTCGGTCTCTAGGCTCTTTGTCTAGATGTATATATAGTCACATGGGGCCCTCTGTAGTTACATTTTGCGGGGTTCGGTAGTGTGTCTAGGACAGCATGTCAGGGACACGTCTGGACATGAATAAATGGCTACAATACTTTCATTCCCAAGCCTAGGAAACTTACATGAAATTGATGAGGCCTAGAAAATAGAGGGTTCCCCATTCAGCCTAAGGAGCTGGTGTCTCCTAGCAGTTGTCTGGCCCCTCTGGCTACTGGAGCCTGCTGCAGGGCCCCCCTGCCTTCCTTCCAGCTCGCTCCCTGCCACCGCATCAACACTGCCAAGGCGCAGGCAGCTGGTCCATGGCCAGCTCCACATGCTGCTGAGATGCCACTTGTCCTGTATCAGGGGGAGACACTGTCATGGTTGATCATAGGAAAAGCAAAATATTTGTTGAATAGTTATTCAAAAATGAGAATATATTAGTCAGATTTAACTCTTTCAAGATTTGAGTTTTTAGATGAGCAGAAGTGGAAATATTGAAAGGTCAGAAGGAGGGAAGGGTGGTTAGAAGAAGGTGCGGGGGCCAAGGAGAGAAAGGAGGAAAGGGAGGAAACCCAGGCCGAGGCTCCAACACACAGAACAATGCTTTGTCTTTTCCGCTTTTCCTCTGTGCAAGGTGGGAAACCGGATTTCAGGCGGGTAAAGAGGATGTCCTGATCACAGGGGACTTACCCACAGTGAGCAGGAAGTTCCCAGCTGCAGTTTCACAAGCTGTGGTTACAGGTCCTGCCCCTGCAATAGCAATAGCACTGCTTTGTTACTTTCACTTTTGAGTTTGAGCTTTTTTTCCTTTGTTACTTTCACTTTTGAGTCTGAAGTTTTTTGGCGCTATAGGAAGGCACTGAGGCTGTTACCCATGGCTGGTGAGTATGCCTCCTTTTCTGACTAAATGCAAGGGATTTGAGTCTTAGAAAACACTTTATTATTTATTGTTGTGGGACAGGCAAAAAATTTCAGTGTGCCAGCTGAATCCTTTCTCCTGCTGGTTGGAGACATTGAAGGGGGGTGCGGTCACCAGATGTCTTCAAGCAAAATGAGGGTAATTAATTCCTTTTTTCAGCTGCTGGTAATCAAAGGGAGGGTAAGGACAAACAGTGAGTTATTGGTGTGAGGAACACACTCTGAAATCTTCCCTGCTTCTTCTTAATTCCAAAGTAAGTAATCGTTCAGGTCCAAAGCTTTCTCCCAGAATCAGATCTTGAGAGCCTTTGAGTTCTGGCTATTTATCCATTTCCTATATTTAATTACAGTTTGCACCTGCTCAAAGTGATTACATTTTCCCCTTCTTTTTTTTCTTTTTAAGAGGAAGAAGGCTTTTACTCAGCTGGTGCAGCGAAAGGCATAGAAGAATTCAAAATGCCCACACTCCCCGACTGGCTGGGTCTTTCCCTTTTTATCTCCAGCCATAAAGTTCCAACCCACAAGGCCCTTTTCTCACTGATCAGTTTGAATCAAGCTGGAGAAGTTGCTCCAGCCTCCTCAGAACTATAAGATTTTACAGAAGCAGAAATTTCCAGGTCCCAGGAAGTTAAGTCCACAAATTACGAAGAGCTGAGTCACCACCATGAAGATTCCACAGGTGCATTCCCGGGGCCTCCTCAGAAGAACCCCGGCTCTCCCAGACCCCACCCCTTCCCAGAATCCCCTGTCATTCCCCCCAGCCACTTCATACATATTCCAATTCAGGGTCTCAATATCAGGCCTCTTCTGCAGGAGGTGGCATTATTTCATATGATTTTACTTGGTTGTTAATTTGCAAGACTAGCCCCATGGAGTAATCTGTCTTCACTACTTCTTTCTCTTTTTTGTAGGAAGAGAGTCTCACTTTATCACCCTGGATAGAGTGTGGTGGTGTCACACAGCTCACAGCAACCTCCAGTTCTTGGGCTTAGGCGATTCCCTTGCCTCAGCCTCTGGAGAAGCTGGGACCACAGGCACCGGCCACAACACCCAGCTATTTTTTTGTTGCAGTTTGGCCTGGGCTGGGTTTGAACCTTCCATCCTCGGTATATGGGGCCAGCGCCCTACCCACTGAGCCACAGGCTCTGCTCATTCACTACTTCTTTCAAACACATTTCTTTTGCTGCAGTTCTCACAGTCCCAGGTACTCTCTATCACACATTTTCACCTTTTACATTCCACCCCACACCACCCCTCTACAAAATCTCAGGCACAGAGGTATCTCTGGTCGCCTCCCCCCTCCAGTCTCCCTCCAGTAACTCCCTCCGCTGCAGCACCCTCGCATTGCTCAGGAGGCACCGAACTACAGAGTCGCCCGGCTGGCCCTCCCACCCCCCTCGCCTGGGCCCATATCCAGATCCCAGGGACTGCGACTCCCCTGGGGTTCCCCCCCCAGGCCTCATTTCCCCCTTTCACACTGTTCCTGGGACTGACTTCTCTAACAGCATGTGTTGGGTTGCTATTACACCGTTCTAACTCCTTCTGCTCCCTAACTCTCCAATATACCTACACACTCCTTTGATCCTTTGAGGTCACCCCTTATATACACAGAAGCTTAACAAGCATGAAGCTTCACTCTTCAGGCAGCTAGCATTCCAACATATCACATTCCTTCACTGGATTCATTCTTATTTAAAAGGAAGAAGTGGGACTAGATCAGAGCTTTCTAAACCTTATTACATATCTGAAGAATCTGTAGTTGTATTTAAAAATCAGATTTTCTGTCTTCTCCTGACCCTGAATAGCTCAATCCTACATAGACTACAGGCATGTATAATCCCTTAATGATCTGGAGATTATTTTTATGTAGCTGGTCTGGCATGGATCTGTGGGAAGATTAGAATTAATAGGAAAGATCAATTAGTTCACTCTTACTTCTCACGTTTTAGGTATCTTTTACTGAAATGTTTTCACCAGGATTCTTTTCTTCTTTCTTTGGATTCTCCCTGTAAGTTGATTCTTTCTAGGGTTTATGTCTCACCTCACAACACTGAACTTAAGCTCCTAAAATGTGGGAATTGATTTTTTTTTTTCTTTGTCTTCTTCACGATCATGGTAAAGCTTTTGGCTGGGGACCAGTAAGTCGAAGGTATAACCATGATTTCTCTTCGGCCTGACAGGCCAATTTTACTGGTCATTGGATTAATATCAGGGAATCATTAGGTAACAGAAGTGAGAAACCAAAAGGCACTAGACAAAAGGTAGTAAACCGGTCCAATAATTATAAATAATCGACTGTAGCCAGCTGTTGTTACTAATGCCCCTAAGATATAGTATCCAATTAGAATACTAGATCAATTTGCCTGGGATCAAAACTATGGTCTTGAGGAATTTTTTCCTCTAAATTATTTCCTCCATTGTATTAGTACAACTTCAGTTCAGCAATTATTACAATAACAACAAATAACTTCTAAAACTTTCTGTTCTGTATATGTACCACTTGATCACTCTGAGTATTGTTGTAATGAAAATGGAAGTGCAGGTATCTCTTTGACATACTGGCTTAATTTACTTTGGATATACACACCATACTGGGATTGATGGATTATTGATGGGTGACATTTGCAAATATTTAAGCCCTCTGTTCCAACATCAGTTCCTATTTTTTTTGTTTGTTTTGTTTTTTAATTTCAATGTTATTGAAGGTACATACAATTATTATTTGTGTTTGTAAAGTTAAGTCCAAAGTCTAAGTTCTATTTGAAGATGGTTAAATCTGGATATTGGAATGCTCACTCTGCTTCATTGTGAAGAAGAGGTTACAAGGGAAAGAAAGTAGATTTAGAAGGTGCTGCATGAAATTAGACAAGGAAAGACGTTGACCTGAATAGTAGTAAGGAACAAGCAGAATTGAGAGAAGTGGTCAGATTTTGTAAATAAAATCAGTACCATTTGAACTGAGATGGAAAATAAGATATAACGCAGAAGAGTTTTAATTTGGCTAGGTTTTGCTGCTTGCTTATGCTTGGATTTTAGATATTTATTAGTATGTGGAGGAGGGAATGAAAGAGGGGTACTAGAAAATGATCAGTCCTACTTGAAAGTTAAGTTAATGTGTTTGTGGGATACGGACTGTCTCATTGTCTGGGTATGGGGATCTCAATACTGTGAGATATGTATAGGCCAAATCTATATATTTGAGAATCATTTATTATTTAAACTTACATTGATGCCATGAGAATGTATAGACTCTGAAAAGAAGCCCTCAGACCAAACTTCTTTAGTTGTTTTTTATTATAATTTAGTCATTTTTAATTGACAAAAAAAGTTGTACATATTCATCTTTCTCAGTATTATGTTGCAGATTCAGTAAATACGTATCCATTGTAGGATGCCTCAATTCAGCTAAATAACATGTGAATTACCTCATATTCTTATTTTTACTCTTTCAAATAATTTTCAAGAATATAATTAATAGGCTTGGTGCCTGTGGCTCAACGGGCTAAAGCACCAGTCACATACACCTGAGCTGGTGGGTTCAAATCCTGCCCAGGCCCGCCAAACAACAATGAAAGCGGCAACCAAAAAAAAAAAAATATATGGCCAGGCATTGTGGCGGGCGCCTGTAGTCCCAGCTACTTGGGAGGCAGAGGCAGGAGACTCGCTTGAGCCCAGGAGTTGGAGGTTGCTGTGAGCTGTGATGGCATAGCACTCTATCCAAGGAGACAGCTTGAGGCTCT
>CAUYON010035275.1:0-23091 GCA_963573935.1 Arctocebus calabarensis
CTGTAGTTTCAGGTACTTGGGGGGTTGAGGCAAGAGAATTGCCTAAGCCCAGGAGTTGGAGGTTGTTGTGAGCTGTGATGCCCAGCACTCTACCGAGGGCAATAAAGTGAGATTGTCTAAAAATAAATAAATAAATAATAAAAAAAAAAAAAAAAAAAAAAGAAACCTCTGTCAGAGTTCCATCTCCTAGTTTGGTTCTGAAGACATCTCAGAGCCTTTCACAAGCTCTGACCACTTAGTTCCTTAGTTCTTAAATCAATTGATTCACCCTCCCCACTCTCTTTGCCCTTCTGCGGACACTTGTCATGGGCCTCTCTCAGAATCACATTTTGAGGAAGGGACTCTGCCATGTGGATATTTCCAGACTGGCACACTGCACTGGGATCCTAGTTATGCCTCTATATTTAATGATGGGGAGACATATGGGTTGCACTCCCAGAGCAGGGTTTTAGGGATGAGCAGAGAAGCAAGGACTGCATCCAGCTGACCCACAGAAGGGCCTGTGCTGAGTGATAAAACCACCACAGCGTCCCCAGTTCTCAGCAAGGTCTGGATGACCGGTCAGTGAACAGCTGCTCTGCAGCTGGAACAGCTCTGGCCCGCCCTGTCCTCCCCAAGGCTGACCTCCACATGGCCCCGTAGATCACACTGCCCCCCAAGCCAGCAGCCTGTCGTCAGCCTCTTGTTTCACTCTCTCCCAACCTCCAGCCTGCAGTGCACTCTACAGCCCACACTCCAAGAGTGTCTGGGGCCTAGCAAGGCACAATGGGCTCCTCCCATTGGGTGGCAGGTGTGCCAATGTGACAGGCATTCTGAGCCCCATTAAGAGTGAACCTTTGACCTCTGGAGGCCTTCCCCATGTTGCCATGGTGGTCCAGTCTGGCCATATGAGGCCATGGATGTGCTCACTGTCCATGTCTCTCTCCCTGTGGGGGGGCTCTCTCGCAGAGGAAAGGGCTCTTGGGGCTCCCAGGGACTGAATTCAAGCTTCTAGCCTGAGGGGGTGTGAGCTCCGCCTTCTCTCACCTCTGCCAGCTGACTGGTCTTGCTGTGCACTCCTACATGCCTTTCCTCTCATTCTGCCTTCAAAGAGCCTATCAGTGCTGATAGTATTAGGCCCCCATTTTTCTATCCTGGGCCTTGTTCATCATCTCTTATCATGGAAGAATTTAGAGCCAGAAGTTCTGATCTTCTAAGTTCATAGAATAATTTGCTTATAGCCAGATGTTGTGGTGAGTGCCTGTAGTCCAAGCTACTTGGGAGGCTGAGGCAAGAGAATCACTTGATCCCAAGAATTGTAGGTTGCTGTGAGCTATGATGCCACAGCACTCTAGCCAGGATGATACAGTGAGATTCTGTCTCAAAAAAAAAAAGAATAATTTGCTCATAAAACCCCTCTTCCCTTGGGAGCTAGGTGTGGTGTTGGGTTTTAGTGGAAGGAGAAATATAAGGCAAGAGGCTCGTTTTCCATAGAGAGATGGACAGTTAGCATCATCAACTTCCTGTCACCAAAACCAACCTCTTCATTACCATGATCTTCACCACCATCACTACTATCTTCCCATCTGTTACCAACAATGCCACTATCTGATAAACATCAACCCTCTCATCATGGCCATCATCTATATTACTTGTCTTTAGTCATCTCCACCATGATCATCATGTCTATCACCAAGTCATCACCACCACCATCACTACCACTATCATCTCCATTTAAATTACTACTGTTATTAACATCATCACATTCATTACAATCATTGTCATCAATCTCCATCATTGTCACCCTCACCACTAGTATTATCATTAACACCAGGACAATTATGCAGTCACCAGTTCCTCTGCAAACATCTTCACCATTAATCATCACGAACCATCAGCAGCATCTCTATTACCATCACCTTCACAACATTACGCATTGCCATCCCTGCCAATGTCACCCATACCATCACTACCACATATCATCACCATCCCCATGGTCAACTATCTTCTTTAGTTGTCTTTCTCTACAAAGGAGTCTATGAAATGCATCTCAGTCTTGAAAACCATTGCTAAATACAGTCTTCGAGTTCAACACACAATGGTTCATCAGACTGAATTAGCTTTTGCAGCATAACAACCAACCCCTCAAACTCAGTGCCTTATAACAACCACCATTTTATTTCTTTGATCAGCTGGGCAGTTCTTCCAGCCTGGGTTGGCTCATCTGATGTCCACTGGGATCCATCATGTGTCTGTGGTTGGCTTATAGGTCAATCAGCAACTGCATGAACAAGAATAGCCTCACTATTGTCTGACAGGGAACCTTGGTTTTCCTTCCTGTGGCCTCTCATCCTCTACTAAGCTAGCTCAGGCTCATGCTGAAGTTCTTAGCTTAGCACAAGGGTGAGACCTGTACACAGGGTGCTTACCAAGCCTTGACTCTCATCATGTTTGCTGATGTCCCACTGTCTAAAGTCAGATGGTCAACTCAGATTCAAGAGGTGGGGAAACAGACTTCATCTCATGATGGCAAGATCAAAAATGTCATATTGCAAGAGCATGGATTCAGGAAGATGAAGAATGAATGATCATTTCACAACCTACCATACAGGTGGGCAAAAACAACAAAAAACTAGACCTCTTCTTTACAACCTGGGTATGCACTGGCTGGGAAAGTTCTAATTTAATGTGCCTTAATATTCAGAGGCATGCTATTATAGTAGCTTCCAGAATCACTACCTATCCAGAGTCACTGAGTCTTCCTACATTTCCTACTTTAACTTCCATAAAACCTTCAACTTCTCAACTTCATCTACTCTCTCTTAGCTGTCTTTCTTTCCTGATTTTCCATGATCTCTGAGGACCTTTCCTCTCTATAGGAACCCTTTCTTCCCATCCTCATCTTCCAGGGACCTTCTCTATTTCTACTGGGCACAACTTATGTACCTCTTCAGGTTCTCCTGGGCCCTCCGCCACTTGCTCCTTGCATACCCGCACAGGTCTGCTACCTGAGGTTCATTGGGCAGCTGCCTTGCCAGAAACTCAGGGCCCCACTATATTTTTCAGATTTGTAAAAAGCACAATATGCACAGGATGGGATCTCGCTTCCTAGGCCACTTCTAAAGGGGCTGAGTGACAGTCCTGAAGTTCAAGTTAGTCAACTTCGTATAAGATGGATTTTGAGAGAGAGAAGAAGGAAAAGAACGTTAGATAAAATTCTCTCTCCTTTACCTTCTAATGCCCTGTTCCAAGGAATACTTTTCTTATCCAGAGGTGTCCTGCTTAGCTGTTGAGATACATCTACAACCTGGTCGGCCATGTCTCTTTGCAATGTGTCAGGAAACAACAGCCAGTGCAATAACATACTATCTTGCACTGTCCTCTACTGCCTCATTTCCACCTTGCCTCACTCTGGGTTTGCACCTTGAAAATAAAGCCTTAGTACTTAAGCCTTGCCTCAACCTCTATTATACTTTCTGGGGAAACTAAAGATATCATCTTAAAGGAATTTACAACAAGGATATTTCAGAGAAACCCAAGGACATCAGAGAGATGAGTAACTGCAAGTACCAAGAGGAGGTACTTTGTCTATAATTGACAAAGATATCTTGTGCTGTTACTGAGAGTGAGGTGGTAGGATGGCCCTTTTCCCCAAAATAACTAGTAGCCCATTTTTAGGAGACCAGGGCTTGGGAATGAGGGTCTAGGAACTCATGTCCCTATTGTTCCAGTTTCCTGGGAAAAAGATCTTTTTTTTCTTTTTTTTTGACCTATCACAAGAGCTCAAATGCAGGTCCAAAGATTCTTAGGTGTGCTGAGTGTTAGAAATACTTCCTTAACAGTTATGTCTTTGCCTTACATCTGAGCCAATGGACATGAGATTGCCAAAATCCAGAGGTGACTTGCCCATCAGATTGGCAGCTCCTTGCTGACCAGGACTGTGAATCTTCCACTGGGCTAAGGAGAGGGCAGGAAATACATGACTGTCCTTAAAATCCAGCCCAGAGGTCGGACAAAATAACAGAGCCTCAGCCATGGGGCTGAAGTGGACACTGTTCTCTCATCTGGTGGTCTCCACTTCATGAGAATTCTTCCCCTAGCCCTCCTTACTTTTTCTTCCCAAGGTCAGCTCTTATCAAAGAGCTTGCCACAATCCTCCCCTCAGCCTTCCTTGCCAGAGATTTAGGCATATACATAAAATCATAGTCCCCTTTTGTCCTTCTGTATATGTCCAGGAAATGGAATGATTAAATTTTCAACATGGTTGGGAGTTAGAAAAATGCTAACAAGAAATCTCACAAAGAAATTTATATAGTAGGGAAATATTTTCATTTGGAGAACTTTAAAATTCTCCAAATGAAAATATTATCCCACCATATAAATTTGTATGTGTGTAGTGGGAAAATATCACTGTGTTTTGGGGTTTCCTGAAATTGTTAGCAAACCAGAGAGAGGTCCTATAGTACTCCAGTCCGCGTGTTTCGGGAGTAAGTACACATATCCCTCTCTAGGCCTGGAGAGGAATGGCAGCTCACTTAGCCCTAGCCTCTAACTTAGGATAGCACCAACTCCAAACCTTTCTCCTGAGGAGCTCTTCTGCCTTTAAAGATAACTGAGTCATGGGTAGCAGTGACCCAACCATTTTTTCAAGAAGTCTCCACCCGAAGCTTTCTGGCTGTAGTTCAAGACTGTTTCCACTGTTTCACAGTGGGCATTGGAACCCTGATACAAGGCTATGTTCAGTAGCTCTGGCTTGTAGGTTCCCAGCAATACCCCCAACTTCTAGGCACAGGGATTAGCCTACTCCTTGGAGCTCTGGTTAACCTTGGACTCTACTTAACATGCAGAAGTTTGGAGTACTGGACAGGAGAGGCTGAATTCTCTCCCTGACTTTAACGTTCTCACCAGGCATGGCCAGGCCTATGGTTGCCGTTATTCTCAAAGGCAACTGCTAAGGTATGGCTTGGGCTGCTAGGATGATCCTAAGGTCATGCAGGGAAACTATGGACCATTATGCAGTTCATCTCCCAAAGGTGTCAAGACATATAATATAGTGCTCAATACATAGAGAGGCTCTGCAACCCTTCTTTCCTGTTGAAATCCTCTAGGATCTGATTGGTTTGGGATCAAGGTAAGACAATGGGATTCCCTCCATTTAAACCATTAGTTTCTTTTCCCTGCTAATGGCTTCTTTTAGCATGCAGTAAAGAATACCTATGAACGCTTTGTCTTTGCAAGCAAGATAGCAAGGGAAGGGAACGGGAAGGACCATTTAATGAGCCTTTATTTTGTGAGAGAGTGTTCAAAGTGGCCCAGTGAGGCAGGCCTGGCCATCCCTATGTAGTCTCAGAGGTGGCCTTAGACAATGCTCTGACCCTATCTGTCCTCTGTAAAGAAGGAGGGCAGGAAATTTCTCTGCATCAAGCAGCCCCAGTTCAGAGTCAGCAGTGGGCACTTCTCCCAGCACCACCATGCAGATAGGCTGTTTATGTCTGTAAATAACATCTATCTTAGCCAATCTACATGATGCGAAAAACTGACCGTCTCATGTTCTGGGAAGCTTCCTCAGGGCTTCTGGCTCTTCATTCTCTGTGCTATAGCTTCTCCCTCAGATGCCGTAGGACCCCTTCATCCTTACCCAGGCATGTGTCCCCAGAGGAAGCACAGGACCCCTTTCCCTATGTCCTGTGTCTCTGTCTATGATGTGAGGAAATGTTGCCTGGAAGCCCCCAACAGACTTCGTTCATATCACAGTCCTTAATTGTTGAAGGCAAGAGAATTATCATGGTCAATGAAATTATACCAATCAACTGGGACTCAAGTTCCAGGAAACCTATAGTCTCAGAGGCTGCTCCTTCCCTCCAGGGCACCTACTACAGGCTCCATCTACACCAAGCAGTGTTATTGAAAAACAAAAGATTCCTCCTCCCCCCACAGTTCTGCCTCAGGGGCTCACAGTCCAGCAAAAGTGGAGACAAAAGCAATGACCACGGGCAACTGGTTGGGCAGAACCTCACCGACTTGCTCCCTCTGCAGCTTCAACCAGAAAGCTCTCTGGACTTAGATAGGGAAGGCCCTGAGGAGAAATCAGAGCCGTGGCAGGGCCAACAAGAAGGTGTCTCACTGGGCAGAGACCCAGAGGCAGACCCAGAGGTTGAACGCTAGGGACACAGTGCAGACCTGACTGGGGTGAGGTAGGAAGAAGGTGGGGGGGAGATTGGAAGAGAAGGTGAGGCAGATCTAAGAGTAGGGAAAGCCTGTTTCTGTACCTTCCCTCCCTCAAACCACACACTTCCCCCAAACAGTCTTCTCCAGGAAGACCCAGTGAGAATATAAGGGGTGGGTAGCAGCGGGAGAGGAGTGGGAATTTGGGAACCAAAGGCCAGGACAGGAGAACAGGCAAGTTCAGAGTTGGGAGGTGCCCACAGGGACTGTGCAGGATCAGGCTCCTCCTGTCCACCAGCCCCCCAAGGAGTTCCTGGCAGGGAGGTAGGCACCAGTACCACACATGTCTTCAGGGTCAAATGACCAACACTACACATCCCATTAGGGTAAAGTGACAGTTACAATGGAGACAAGAAAGCTAGAGAGAGTGTGCCCCCCACTGGTCAGTAGAGACAGGACTGACTGCCAATGCAGACCTGGCCAGCTGGCGGAGGCCATAGGGTTTAGGGGAAGGACAGTGAGCCCTCAGGACATTTGCCTTCCAAGGCCTGGAGTGCATCAGTGGGGCCACTTCTGCTCTGGAATCCAAGCTGAGTGCTCCCGCCACTACAGCCCAGGCCTTGCCCCCAGGGTCAGAGAGCCCAAGGCAGACAGCCTTAGTGTGCATGCCCTAGTCTCTCTCCTTCCTCTGATGTCAGCACTGACCAAGTTCCCAAGGATGGCAGGACTAAACAGGAAGAAGTTGGCTATTCAGAGCTCTGGAGCTTGGAAAGGCCTAATTGATCTTCTGAGAAAGAGATCTCAGGAAAGGCCAAGGTCCCCCAAATTTCTCGGCCCAGCTGGTTCCAAAAGTAAGGCTAAAACTCAGGTCTCGCCTAGCCCAAATGGAATTGAGGGTTCCCTTCACACAAGACGCAGGAGGCCAAGGATTTCTAGCCTCTGAGTTCCACTCCCTCCAAAGCTCAGGCTCATAAGTGAAACTCAGAGTTGAACGTATTCATTCCTTTTCATTTACAGGAGAAATCACACCTTTTAAAAATCACACCTTGCTAATGTATAATGATGTTCCCCATCACCCTCTTTTTTTTCTTGCCTGAATCTCTCTTGTTGTAGTTTAAACTCCTGGGACAGAGTGGCATGTTGGGCTAAGGCCATAGAGGAAGAAAATATGATTCCGACCTTTGGGGGCCCCAGTTGGATCTTTCCTTTCCTAAAGAGCTCCGCAGCTTCTAGGGGAGATAGGCTAGGCCCTCCTCAAAGGGAAGTGGCCTGAAGTAGACAAATATACAAAGTAGAACAGAAATCATAAACACATTTTATTTCTAAATAATTTTAAAACCACTGGCATTGTAGCAAATTGGAATATATTTCCAGAATCGACTCAAAGAGATTTTTTTTTATAGCAACATATGAAAAATGTCATTTAAATATCCACCAGCAGCTGCACCACATGTTGGGCTCTTAGGAAAACACTTTCATTCCTTTCATCAAAGTCCCTTGATTAATGTTCCACTTTTCTTTGACACTTTTTCCAGAGTTTTTAAAAAAAAAAATCAAAGCCTGTACTATTATCTGGAAGAAAATTAAACCGATAAGATTTAATGTCTGCTATATTCTACAGGCATAGAAAAAAATATAGAGAGTAGGCCTTGGGCCAAATGCAAATGAACATTAAGCAGAACGTGCATCCCCACTAGAGGCTTTTGGGAGGGATGAGGCTGGAGGGCAGCTGGGAGCAGACAGAGCCTAGATGGGGCTTTGGGTGGGGAGGCTGTTGTGGCCTATGAGCCAGCCTGGGCGGAGGCAAGAACAAGACTGGGCAGAGGTGATTTCTTGGCTACATGTCCCAGGGCAGGGCATGGTGGCAGAGAGACCCAGCCCCATGGGAATACCAGTGGTACCCAAAAGCCACCTGTCGCAGGACCAGTGGCCTGGCTGGGATTTTGTGAATGGGACTCGGAAGGAGGCAGCTGATGGGGGCAGAGGAGAGAGCAGAAGGAGGCAAGGGAAAGCTGCAGGCTAGAAACTGCGCCAGTGGGAAGGCTGGGCAGATGGAGTGAGGGGAAATCGCAGCGTGTCTGGCACGGCAGTTGATGCCATAATTTAAAGGTCAACTCAGTGGAAAAGGAAGAGAAAGGGGGAGGGGGGTGTTGGAATGACTTTGCCTCCACAATATGGCTCTTAACCCCTCCTGTTCCAGTGCAGCTCTCCTTGGTCTTTCCAGCCACTGGAAAGTGCCTGTTCTCTTGCCCTGAAGTCCTCTGAATTCTGGGTCCCCTCCCCCGCAGCATGGGCTCTTGAGGCAGCAGACTCAGCTTAGCGTCCTGTCTTCTCTGCTACCTCATCAAGACTAGAAGCAGCTTAACTTCCCCGAACTCGAGTTTCTTCATTCATAAAACAGGGGTGAGAGCTGATCTCCCGGGGCTTTTGTAAAAGTTAAATTGTATCATGAGTGTAGAGACTGGAAAAACTCACCGAAAAGTTGCAGACCTTTCTGGGCTTCTCTAAAGGAGCTGGCTTAAATTTACCTTTAGAAAAAAAAGTGTTTCTTTGTTCTAGTGAAACCACCACTTGGGCAAATACAAACTAGCTGCCATCCTTCATTACAAGGCATCTCTGTCCTTTCAGACTTGTCAGCCTTAGACTGAAAGTTGTGAGGACAGTGTTGCCTCCTTTCCTGCCTTTCCCACATTCACTCTCTCTTTCTCTCTCTCTCTCCTGGCTGGGCTGCTTCTTGGGGAGGAATGTTACTTTTCTCCATATGGATTTGGACTGCCTTGTGCCTATAAATTATGGCAAGTTCTTGGGGAGCTGTGAAGGTTTTCGTTGGAATGGTTATTTGCTTGAGGACTGAAGAGGAAACCCCAAGGGCTGCAGGAAGGACTTGGAGGCATAGGTTTCAGCCCAGGCTGGGGGAAACCTGGAGAAACTCTAGACGGGCCCAGAGACCTTCCACTGTGGTGCTGCTTAAGGATGAGAAACCCAAATCAAATCAACAGACAGCCTTCACTGCCAGGTGTCTCTGGTGATACAGAACACAGCACTTGAGCGGCCGTTCCTATGCCCCAGGCCTCAGGATGCTGTGAGGGCTCCAGATACTGGTCTCATGGACCCAAGGGCTGGCCTGGGGCCACTGGCCCCTCACTTCCTCTCCAACTATTTAGAGATTCTAATTTAAAGTTACAGCCTAGCTTCCCCTCCTGATCCTCCTACCAAGTCACAGTTTCAAAAGGCTTCAGCTTGAAAGAAGGTAAAGTGTACATGGTGGTGTACCTGGTAAGGAAGGGCCCCTTTCGCATCCCCTTCATGGGGCTGCAGGTAGGCAGCCACATTCCAAGCCAAGACACAAGGGATGTTGCACCCCTTCTCTTGGTATCTCAGGCATACTAAAGGACCCCTTCCCTTTCAACTGACAATGACAGGAACACTTCAGCTCACAGCAGATTCTCTCCTAGGCTGGACTGTCTGATTAGATGGTGGAAGGGGGGCTGGCCTAATGGCAGGCAAAGATGATATTGGCTTGCTTCCCCTTTCCCAAGTGTTTTCTTTCCCCAGTCTGTGGTACCTTCTTTCTCCCTGGAGCATGGTGAGAAGGTGGTACATTTCAGCACAGAGTCTCAAGGATCCCCTGAACTCTATACAGTCTGGTTCTGTATGTGCCAGGACTTGGCACAGTGGGATAGGCTGCTCAGGAAGAGCTACTCAAAGGTCTCTGCAGGGAGAAGGCAGTGGGCTTTGTCCTTGACCCTTGACCTTATGCCTGGTGAGCAGCACAAGGAAATTCTAACTCATGGGCCTTTGCTAGTCGCAGGGGCCAGCACAAGAGAGCACCTTACAAGGAAAGGTACTCCCTTTATCTACCTGAGGCTATGAGAGAATCCCTGGGGACAGCAACACAACTTCAGAGTGACCACCAGGGGTCTCTGGGAGAGCCACCTCTGGAGGAGGCCTGCACTGACCCCTGGCCTGGCCTGTGGTCCCAGATGACACATCAACTAGCGGGCAGTGCGTTCCCTCGTCTGTGGTACTGGGGACACAGAAGAGCCCAACATGTGGGTGGCTGCTGGTGGATATCACACAGGCATGTGATGGAGGCAGGAAGAATTGCTTTCCAACAGAGGGAATTCTTTATTATTCTAAAGGTTACCATGAGTCCACCAAGCTCAGAGGTCCTGTTGACATGTCCCAGACAAACTGACATTGAGCCCCCATTAGCTGACCTCATGGATAGCACTCTGCCACCAGACATCCAGGGGATGTGTAGGCTAAAACTAACCAAGACCCTGAGAGACAAAAACAGGCTTCATTCACAGCCTCAACAAAACGGGTTTCATTCGCACCTCTTCCTGAGGAAGCTGTTGGCAATTCCTTGCTGGTAATTAAATATACAGCTTACATTTGCCTAAAATGACTACAGAACTGAAAGAATAAGACCATTAGTTACGGTGCAAAGGAGACCAGGGTCTATGACTTGTCAGTATATCATAAACCAAAGAGGGACCTTTCTCAGGACAGGGATGGCATCTCTCCCATGGGTCATAGGCTTCCCTAGGCAAAGTCTTGGTCCCCTACCCCATGTCACCCATCACACAGGGCCAGGAAAGTCTCTGAGAACATCTAAAGAGAGTCAAGTCTTTGCACCATGTGGGGCCCCAAAGCTACCTGCAGCCATTTCTCTAAGACACTCTCTGATTTTTTCCAGATGCTGGTTCCAGTCATTTGCCTGAGTTCTACTCCATGCTGGGCATGCTCTGTGCACTAGGGACATAGGAGTAAGCTACTCTGCATGGACCCACACTCAGGTTGCTGATAGCCTTGTGGATTCCTTGTAGGACTTTGGTTTTCAGAGACCTGTTCCAGTTCGCAGAGACCAAAGGCTACGGCTGAGGGAAGCTTCCCGGGGAAAGGAAGAAACAGATGGTAAGAACTGGGTCTGTCTGGGATAGAGCTGTTATATTGTTTGGGGTGGAGGTGTTGGCCAGGAAGCTGGGAGGCAGAAAGAGAGCACGCACCAACTACCGGGCTGGGGCCTGGAATCATCTCTCTTGGGATCTGGTTGGGTTCAGAGAGGAGGCATATTAGTTCAAAGTCATAATGGACTAAAGGGGCCTCACATCTGGGGTCTATCCCAGACTCCAGCTTCTTATTCTTCCTCCAAAATTTGTCAAGATCAACTTGTCCTACCCGCTTACAGAGACATGGTAAGGATCTCGTAAGATCTAAAGGCCATTATGAATATACAAGATTTTCTTCTTGAGCTCACACTTATACCCACATGACAGAGAGCTTGCTGCCTCTCAGGTGACTGCTGAGTCTATTGACTTGGTATCTTCACTAATCTGAAGAGCACTGGACAACCAGAGAAAGGAGGCGGGTACATCTTCAGTTGGGGACTGTGGCTTCATTTGAACCAAGACTATGCTCGGTGGAGGACAGACCCTGGAAAGCCCAGAGGTGGTGTTTGCTGCCTTGTAAGCCCTGCACGAACCCCTCCCTGGCCTTGAGTTCCTCTGCCTTTGTCCCCTTGCCCAGTGGCGAGTGGCTTGTGTGCCAAGGTCTGGGTCCCTATCACTCATACTGAAGGGGACACGTCTGAATGGTAAGTGATGGTGGCAGAGCCCTGAGCCACCCCAGGCAAGCTGGGGGCCATCTGTCCCAGCCTGGGAGGCAAAGCCTCGAGGATGAGCCCACTGGGAGTGAGGGCGTTTGGGGTAGCCCAGGAAACTGAGATGAGAAGCAGGCGGCAAAGGCAGGCAGCTGGTTCAGCCCGTGGCAGGAAGTCACAACCAAGATTCATCTTGGAAGAATGCAACTAATGCTGCACAGCTGGGGCTGCTAATCAGAAACACAGGCCCAGAGGTGGCAGCAGGGACAGGCCCAGAGGGCAAGACCAGCACTGAGGTGATAATGGGCAGCGAGCTCTCTGGCCCTCTCCCCACCAGGCTGTGCTGCTGTTTGGAGACAGAGATTGTCACATTGTAATCTGGATGGGGCAGCTTCTCTGCCCCTGCCCTCCCTGCCTACAGGGGGTGCATTGCTCCTCAATATGCCAACATCAGCTTAATCAGTGACTAAACCTTGACCCCTCTCAAAAGGAAAGTGCAGGTGTAATGACCTTTACCTCTGGAGTCCTCTCCTCAGGTGACTGTCTTCCCAAAACCCTTGGGCCTGCCTCCTTTGCCACAGCACAGCCTGCCACCAGGATAGGTCTGAGATGAGCCGTTAAGCCCTCAGTGGGCTCTCTCTCTAAAAGGGCCTCACCACCAGGCACAGGCTCCTTCCTGGGAAAGGCACATGGCTGTGACTCCTATCCTGCCTGTGTGCCACCTGCTTCTCATCCCACTTAGCTGTTACCCCAAATGCCCTCATTCCCAGGGGCTCCTTCTCAAGCACAGGGCCTCAGGGATTTGTCTCCTGAGCCGGGGCAGGGTCCCCCAGCTTGCCTGGGCTCAGGTGGTCACCACCAAGCAGAATCCATTTACCTTCTCAGACACTTCCCCTTCAGTGTGAGCGATAGGGACCCAGACCTCAGCTCATGTGCCATGGTCACCAGGAAAGGGCAGAGTAGCCTCAAGCCAGGAAGGGGCTTCAGCAAGGCTCCTGCGGTGTGGAGCATTGTCTCTGGCTTTCTGGGATCTGTTTTCCACCCAGTCACAGTTGCTGTGTCTTCTTCAAAACTAAGACAGCATCTATGCACGGTAGCAGCTGAGGTCATAGGGACAGAGGTCATAGGGACAGAGGACAGCAGCCCTGGAAGCACAAGTAGCTCCTTATGGATCATTGAGTTTCAGCTGCTTCTTTGTGTTCTCTGACCTACAGCCCGGGTGGATGCCATGAGAGGGGGGTACGCAGGAGCCAAGGGCTCGGAGAGGAGCCCCGCTAGCCTCTGCTGGTTCTCATCCCACTCCTTTTCCAAGCTTTCCTTCTGCCTCTGGTCATGTCTGCTCCTGAGCAAGCACCCAGGACTAAATCGATGGCCTGAGGCCATCCCCAGAGATGGAGAATAGAGAGCCCTCGCCAAGGGAGAAGAGACCAGACCCTGGAGACCCCCAGCGCAGAGGGCATACCGTCTGACGGAAGCTGTGTCTGCTGAGCTTCCCCTCACTCAATCCCTCCTCTGCCCCAGGCCCTGCCTGGCTCTGTGGGGAGGGATTGAAGGGGATTTGAAGGACCCGTCTGCCTGACAGCACTCATGCCACTTGCCTCTCTGGGCAGCCCAGCTTCAGCAAGTACTTCAGTGCTGCAAACATCTGCCTCTGAAGGCATCCACAGGCCATGTTCTGATAGCTTTGAAGGAGCAGAAGAGACTCTCTGCCCTATGTGGGCCAGAACCAGCCTCCCTGAATCTTCCAGCCTTGAGTTCCAAGTCTGGGCTATAGGGCCCCATAAATAAAGCCTTGAAAAATATGGCTGATGTGGCTGCAGCCACCTTGGGGCTGGGCTGCTGCAGACTCTGCCCCAGGAGGCTTGCCATCTCCACCCGGCCTCCTGCCTTGGGGACCCCTTCTCATCTGCCCCACTTGCCCCTCACTCCACTCTGCCCTGGGACCTAATGCTTGGGACATCCTTCATTCTAGTGTAGGTAGGTCCTCTGCTGCAACCCCAGATTATGGGGCCCTGAGCATCAGCCAGGTGACAACAGAATCCCCTGCCCCTCATCTTAAGCATAAGCATACAAGCTTTCAGCTTGTCTCAGGTGGATTGAATTTGCAGGAGGTTTGGAAAACCCTGGCTCACACAAGAGTGTCTAAGAGAGACATCTTCAGGGAGAATTTATCTCCTGAGCCTCCTGGGCATGTTGATGAAGGGCACTGGGACAGCCATAAGCTGCCCCTCCCCAGGGTGTCCACAAGCGCTATCCTCCTTCCCCATCTGCCCGTGCAGTGCCTGCAGAGGCCACACGGGAGACAAGGCTTGCTGTCCAGCTGCCCTCCTGAGAGCAGGAGAAGCCAGGTGTAAGGCAGGGGTCTGAGACAGAGGTTTGGGAAATGGAGGTGGAGGAAGGAGATTGAAGAAAGAAAATTTGGGCCTGTGGATGGGAGGAACGGAGGGGAATTAGGAGGGCATGCGGTGGGTAAAAGGGGGATTGGTGTGACATCAGGGAGTCTGGATGTCACAGCAGGGGTCAGAGGGTTGGGAGCAGGGGAAAGGAGATGGGGGAAGCGAATGGCAATGGCAGGGCTGGGAGCTGTTGTGCTGGAGGTTTCCTTACCATCTGAGTGCTCGCCATGGAATTTCCCGGACTAATAAAGAAGAATTTAAATAGACCGCATCTTGCTTAATGTTGACTGTATAAATAATCCAAATCCCCAGTTCCCTTTGTTCCACAGGCTATTTGTGTCAAGAAAGAAGGAGGGGAAATCAAACAGAAGCTGTGTTCCAGAGAGCAGGATTTGGGGACTCTCTGTTCTCCTCCATCAGGGCCCCAGGGAGTAAGGGCTGAAGCCTGGGAGGGGGAGATTTCCAGCCAAGTCTTCTGTGTGACCCTGCACACATGAGCACGTAATCCCTACGCGGACTCCCATGCACATGTGTACACACGCACGTGGACGCCCTTGATCACGGTATCCCCCCCAGACTCAAGCACATACATGTGTACATGTGCGTGATCATCTGTACAGGCGGGCTCATGTGCAAATGGGAAAACATGCACGTGTGAACACACTCAGACCCAGAGAATCTCAGCAAGGCTTCCGCTGAATCACCAGTCACGAGCTCTAGTCATGGGTCATGCCTCGTCATGGGCTAGGTCTCAGCCACTGCCCTCTGTCCCAGTCTGCTGCTGAGCATGCCTGTGGGCAGGGCCCTGGCGTACATGGCTTGGGAATATGATCCTGTTGGGAAGGTGGCACAGTAGTTTTATCCATACTGAGTCACTTCCAAAGAGTGTTCTTGGAGGAACAACTTAAAAATCAAGTTCAGAGTTCTCCAAATCCCACTGTTGACCAAAGACCAATTGTCTCAGCCCCTCCTCCCATCAGTGCCCAGCCCTACCACACCCAGCTATGCTGAGGATTCAGAGGAGCTGGAGGAGGCATGACCTTCCTATAAGCTTGAGGACTTGAGCCTGGAGCTTTCCAGCCTCCTCTGTCAGGCAAGGGAGTAGAGGGACAACTGAGCTCTAGCACTGACACCACCTTATCTGAGATACCCAAGAGGGAGAGGAAGGAGGGAAGAAGAAAGAGAAAAGAGGAGAGGAGTGGAGAAGGGGGATTGAGGACAAAAAGGCATTACAGGGCTGATGCTTTGCTCATGCCTAGTGTCCACACCAGACCATTGTCAAACAGTTTTCATTTCATTCTTGCATGTGCCCCTGAACAAACATACCACACAGCGCAGGACAGAAGAAGGTCTGGGGTGAGGCGGAGCTGGCCTCGTACGTATTCCTAGAAATTCTTGCCCCAGTCCTAATTCTACTCGGTCCCTGAGAACTGAACACTTCTTACCTTCCTAAGGTATGCTCCCACTCACTTTACTGTTGGCCCTGCTTGCAAGAGGCATGGTTCAGATCAGAGCAGCTATTTCTGTCTCTGTGCCCAGCCCTGAACTCTGCAAGATCCAACAGATGTCCCAAAAAATCAGTGGCAGGGACTGGCCAAAGACCAAGCCCAGGATATAAGAATTTTGTGGGGGTGAGATTAGGGTTCCTATCCCAAGGAGCCACAATTTAATTCCATGCTAAGAATAAGAGAACAATCAGCAAGTTTAAAGTAACCACCCCAGATAACCCAATATACATTAAACACCAGCAGCTGCCTTATCTCCATGAAGCCCCAGCCCACCTTTCCCCAGCCCTTGTCCCTGGCAGGGGCTCCAGGAATAGAAAAGCAGACCCTGCTAGTGTCTCCTTTTCTGGACAGGCCGGGGATTGAGGCATAGGGCTGCTGAAGATGGTGTGCATCTCTCAGGCTGCCAGGAGATGGATGGGAAGCAGGGCTGTCCACACGCCCAAAATCTCTGGGTTGTCACTAGGTCTGCTTGATTCTCCTTCCAAGACGGAAGAGGGGAAAATGTGTCTTTCCAGGCCCTAATCCTCTCCATATGAGCAGGCACTACAGTGGCCAGGACCCCACTGCATCACGCAATGTAGGCTAGCAGGAACACTGATGCCACTGTGCTGAGAGGGCCCCATCCGCAAGGCCTGCAGGTATGTGACTGCAGTAAGCTTGGCCTCCCTAGTCTTCCTTATACGGCGTCCACTCTCCCAGCTCCTCCCCAGGCCTGCCTCTGCCTAGCATCTCCTTGTATACGTCACATGAAAGGTAAAGCATTAGCTGATGGACACCTGGGCAGGAGGAGCCAAACAAGAAGTGGTTTGCCCTGAGCCAAAACAGTCACCTGAACTTAAAACTCTCCCAGGGAATCATAGGGAAATGTACCCAAGAAAGCTGCCTGGGAGAGCTTGGGACCAGCTTTTACAAATCCTTGTAAAGCATCATGGGGGCTCATTTGCATCCTGGACACTAAGATCAGGTCCCCTAGTGGCCACGCTCTCATCACCAACTGGCTCCCAGGGCTAGTTTCCTGACAGGGCCTAAGCAGGTAGGAGGACCCTTCTCCAAACCACCCTGGAAGCCCTCACAGCCTGTGAAAGGCCAATTTTCATGGCCAATGTTATAGCTCTTTCTTGCTAGGGCAAGCTAGACCCTCAGCTACTTCTACAGTCTATAGGCTCCGAGGCATCACTCTTGAAGTTGATCTGGGCCACATGGGGACCATTTCCCAAGTCCCCATGGTCAATGTTCAATATCTAGGTGTCTAAGGACACAGAGCTAGCATGCTAAGCACAGGAGTGCATGGACAGTGGTATGGACTATACCCATAGCTACAGCCCTGGGTGAGCCCAAAGTGAGCAAGAGGGGCCAGGACTTGGGCCCTCTCCAGCTGCCAGGACCACACAGCCTGGACCCCACGGGTAGGGAGGCTGCCAGGAGGCCAGGAGGGCCTGGCCTTGCTTTAATCTCGGGCATCAAAGGCCAGGAAATGCAATCAGCTCCAAGGAGCACTTGCTGTCTGGATGTCCCCAGCAGGCAGAGGCCCAGACCCCTCCCTGTCCTTCACATGCTGGGCCAGGCCCTAGCAGGCCAGCCAAGGGCCCTGGGCAGGGGGCTGGAAAGTCCACCCCCATCCCTAACCAATTCAATGGAAACTATTTTAATAAGAGCTAATTCTGCTGACATGGCATCTCCTTTCTGCACCCCCACCCCATTCCTATGTTCCCCTCCAACCCCACCCCCGGCTTCCCCCCTGACTTTTATTGTCCCAGACATTTGCGTGAAAACAGGAACTTTGTGCTCTGGGCTCCATCTGCTCCTGCTTATTTCTCACTTGGAGTTGCAATCCTTGGTCACACATGCCCCCTTTCCCACCACCTCACCCCTTTCTTCTCAGACTGCCCCCAGAATCAGAGACTCATGGGGTCTCTGCTCCCTGGCACAGGCAGTATGGCCAGAGAGAGTGGTCTCCTGTCAGAACCCCTTCCCTACCAGGCTTTGGTGGGGGACATAGCAGAGCTAAAGCTGAGAAGAAGTCAGAACTTCATAGCCTTAAGACTAACACCCCCGACTTGTTGAGCCCACTCCCACCCTGTGCTCATCTCTGCTTCAGAGGAAGAGAAAAACTCCCCTTCAGCCATGGGAAGAATTCAGGGTATCAGGGAAAGCCTTGCAGACACCAATAGCATCTTGTGTGAGGAGGCCAGTGTTCCCTCTCTGAAGGCCACAGCCTCAGGCTGAACATCCAAAAGTCTCAAGCTTGGGTAAACACCATCTAGTATTGCTCAAGAGATTTAAAATGAATAGAAAAAAAGATGTTATTAAATAAATGAATAAATAATAGACAAACCTCTTGTGGGGCACTTAGTATGTGTCAGCCACTTACTATGTGTCTAAAACAGGGGTGGGGAACCTGTGGCCTTAAGGACACATGTGGTTTTCTAGATCCTTAAGTGTCCAAAAGTGGCTTTTTGACTGAATCCAAATTTTACAGAACAAATCCTTTTATATTTATTAACACATTTTGTGTATCTTTTATCTTTTTATTTTATTTTTTAAATGAATGTATTCAAAATATCAAACAATGAAATTAGTTTCAACAAAACAATGGACTCAGATTGACTGGCACAACTACAACATTAATAAGCCATAAAACCTGAATTGATAGCTGCTATGCTTGTGATTTAGTTCTAACTTCACCTGCCTGACTGGTGTTACTATCACATGAGAGGCTGGTTGGTGAGAGTTTATGGGGATCAAGTCTGTTATCAGCTTTTGACAACAGTGCACTGTGTTTTTATTTGAAGTGGAATTTGTGAATAGATGTATAGCTCAACGGTATTTTTTAATTCTGTCTGCTTAACAGCCCATCATGTCAAAGAAAATCAAGAGAACACTAAAGGAAGGAAAGAGATTTTTTAATGAGAATTGGGAATTGCAATATTATCTTGTTTCTGCTAAAGATAACACGGTTTGCTTGCTTTGTGAAAGTGCAATATCAATATTAGAGAAATTCAAGGCTCTTCAGCATTGTAATATTAATAAAGTCCATAAATATTTTAAATTGGAGAGGCACAAAAGGTTGTATTGTGGAAATTAAAAGATGAAAAGCAAAAGTGAAAACAATTCTTTCAAACAGCAAAAAGACCTGAAAATAAAGCTATTTAAGCAAATTTTAAAGTAGTTTATATACTTAGGGGGAAAGGGAAACCATTTGGTGATGTGGAAATTGTAAAAGAATGTACTGTTGAAGATGTAGGCTATTTAGACCTTGATAATGTACAAATGACTGCTTCTTTCAGCGAGAACCATCACTGATTGGCAGCAGGAATTAGACTTCAACTTAACAGAGTATTTCAGGCAATACTTCAAAAGGAAAATATAAATTATTCAATCACTTTGGATAATCAACTGATACTATGGACTCAGCACAAGTTTTATACTTTATTTGGATCATGAGAGAAGATTTTTGTTGCTGCAAAGAAACTTTGGGCACTCTTGTGAACAGAACACAGGGAATAGATATCTTCAACAACTTTCAAGAAACATGCATGAAATTGGGCAGCTCCTGTGACTCAAAGGAGTAGGGCACGGCCCCATATGCCAGAGGTGGTGGGTTCAAACCCAACCCCGGCCAAAAACTGCCAAAAAAAAAAAAAAGAAGTCATGAAATTGAACTGAATTTGGTAAATTTAGTGAGTGTATAAAGAGATGGAGGCCCTTCCATGACAGGAAAACATAAAGGGTATACCGCACAGATTAAAAAAAAAAAAGTATTAACAGATCCAGATGCTCTCTTTTTTTTTTCACTGTATCTTGCATCAGCCAAATCTCTGTGCTAAAGCTACTATTTTGAGTGACACATTGTAATAAGCTCTAAGTATTGCTAACTATATTAGTGGAGACACAACACAGCATATTCACTTTTGTAATGTGCTAAATTTGATTGATGAGGTATTCAGTGTGGATTTGCCAATCATTCTAAAGTGCATTGGGACGGGTATTAGCCAAAATTATCATAGGGACAGCTATTGGCCAAAATTTTATGTCTGTAAGAACAGATAGTTAAATTTTATGAAGAACAGAATCAGAAATATGAATTATTGAAAGAAGATTTCTATAGGAAGGCAGCATTTTGGCGTGATGGTATGTCAAGTTAAAATGACTTGAACAATTTTTGCAAGGTAAAACTAAGTCTATATATGTTATGCGACAAAAAAATCCAAGCATTTCAAAACGGGCTACCTTTTCTCAAAACACTCCTTTTTCAAGAGTAAATTTCAGATGAACATGTTTCCCAGTTATCAAAAGTCATTGATGAGAATCTGGGTGGCTTTGAGATGGCGGCCAAGTAACAGCTTCCTTGCAACTGGGCACCGTGAGACTGGGAAGAGAAGAATTCAGGCATCTCTGGCTGGCGAGATCTGCCCAGAAACATCCCTTTGGGGACAGTGTGAGACTTCTGGAACCCCTGAAGAAGGCAAAAGCAGTGGAGTTCTGGCAAGTGGTTGTGTGTGTTCATTCGGTCTAATCCTGCTGGCAGCTGTAGCTACAGCAGCAGTGAGATTGCAAACTGGAAAGGCCTTACCTGTGAGCTGTTTGGGTTTCTTTTGGACATGGCACTCAGTTGAACTACCTTGGAAGAACTGGGGCAAGTGTGTGGGGGTCTTTGAGTGTTGTCTGGGGCTCCAGACTGAGCCACCAAGCCAGACGGAACTACCAGTGTCTGGTTGTAGGCTGTGTGGAGTCATCATAGGAGAACTGCCCTGGCAAGCTCCACCCTCAGGGTCACAGAATGAGCATCAGGCGAGAGCGAGTAATTGAGTGACTGAGCAGCCTAAAGGCAGGGACTGATACACCTTGCAGCCTTAGCCCTCAGGGGCATAGGGTGAGACTGGTTTTGGCACACTGGGTAAGTGGATAGCCACTTAAGGAGTGATCCCAGTGACAAACGCTTTCCTGGGAAAGCTTCTGCTTAGCCCAAGTTAGCAATTTAAAGTGCCTTCTAAACAGGCTGAGGAGGATTTAAGCTCTCCACCCTGCAGGGTTTCAGAAATCATTAGAGGCCTCTGGTCTCCATTTTGTACAGCTGTATCAACATTGTGATTAACATATCATACCCCAGAAGATCACCTCTTGCCCAGACAATATTCAGCAAGATATATATACTGCTTTATTTTTGGTTTGGTTTGGTTTTGTGGGTTTTTTGTGGGTTTTTTTGGTGTTGTTAGTTTGTTTGTTTTCGTGATTGTTGTTTTGTTTTTAATTTTCAACATTTTCCTTAAAGATTTTTCTTATCTTTTTTATTTCTTCATTATTCTAGTTTAAATATAATTTTCCATTGTTGCCTTTTTCAACAATTAGACTTCAATTTTGCTAGTGTTTCTACCCATACTAATTGTTTTTTTCCCCAATCTTATCCCGTAAACTTTTCAGTTTGTTTGTTTTGATTTGATTTATGCATTTTTGTCTTCCTTCTCTACTTGGTGGAGGCGGGGTACTGTGTCCAAACAGGTGGGCAAAAGCTGCTGACCTAATCACCTAACCAAGCAACCCCAGAGGTTGGGGGCTCTTAAGGTTGGGTCAAAGTACCCTACTGTACACCAATATTGCTCCCGTCCCCCTCTTTCTGTGCCTTTCTACTCTTGGTCAATAGTTGCTTCTACCTACTCCTTCTCCTTCCTCCTTTTTCTTTTCTTTTCTTTCTTTTTTTGTTTTTTCTCTCTTTCTTTCTTTTTTCCCTTCTTGCTCTTCAATCTTCTCATCCTCTGGTCCTGTACCAAAAGGACTCATCAAAACTCTAGTCCAGAAGTACGGCAATTTAAAGAACAGGAGGAAGTGAAAGGAAAATTAGGACAAGGAAATAGATAAAAGAAAGCATGAGGAAGAACCAGCAGAAAACGCCTGGCATCATGAAAAACCAGTTCAGAACAATCCCCTCAAGGGGCTGTAAGGTAGATACTGTAGAGGATTCCACCTATAAGGAAACATTAGAAATGTCAGAAAGGGAATTTAGAATACAGATGATGAAAACAATCAAGGAAATGAAAGAAGCAATGAAGGAAAATGCTGATAAAGTGGAAAAATAAATCCAAAAACAGAATCAATTAAGAGAAGAATATAAAAAGGATATGGCAGAGATGGGGGAAATGAAGCAGTCAATTACAGAACTTAAAGATGCAGTAGAAAGTATCAACAACAGATTAGACCATGCAGAAGAAAGAATCTCAGAGGTAGAGGACAAAGCTCTTGAGATGACTCAGATGCTTAAAGAGGCAGAAAAGAAGAGAGAGAAAGCAGAATGTTCACTGGCAGAATTATGGGACTCTATGAAGCGTTCAAACATATGAGTTACAGGTATCCCAGAAGGAGAAGAAGAAAGCCCCAGGGGAATGGAAGCCATACTAGAGAATATTATAAATGAAAATTTCCCAAATATCACCAAAGATTCTGATACTCTCCTTTCAGAGGGATATCGGACCCCAGGTTGCTTCAACTCTAACCGAGCTTCCCCAAGACACATAGTGATGAACCTGTCCAAAGTCAAGACAAAAGAAAAGATTCTTCAAGCTGCCAGGAGTAAGTGCCGGTTGACCTACAGGGGCAATTCTATCAGGGTGACTGCAGACTTCTCAAATGAAACTTTCCAAGCAAGAAGACAATAGTCATCTACCTTTAATCTACTTAAACAGAACAATCTGCAGCCCAGAATTCTATATCCTGTGAAGCTAAGTTTTAAAATTGATGGAGAAATCAAATCATTTACTGATATACAACCATTGAGGAAATTCGCCACAACAAGACCAGCTCTACAGGAAATACTTCAACCTGTTCTACACACTGACCATCACAATGGATCAACAACAAAATAAGACTCAGAAATTAAAGGACAGAGCCTAACTTCCACACTGATGCAAAAGATAAAACTAAGCAATGGACTCTTACAAAACAAGATGAATAGAACACTACCATACTTATCAATTATCTCAATAAATGTTAATGGCTTAAATTCCCCACTGAAGAGGCATAGATTGGCTGACTGGATTAAAAAACACAAGCCATCCATTTGTTGTCTGCAGGAAACACACTTAGCTTCAAAAGACAAATTAAAACTCCAAGTTAAGGGTTGGAAGACAACTTTTCAGGCAAACGGAATTCAGAAGAAAAGAGGAGTTGCAATCTTATTTTCAGATACATGTGGATTTAAAGTGACTAAAGTCAAAAAAGACAAAGATGGTCACTTTATATTGGTCAAGGGAAAAATACAGCAAGAAGAAGTTTCAATCCTAAATATTTATGCACCCAATTTAAATGGTCCCAGATTCTTGAAACAGACCTTACTCAGTCTCAGCAATACAATATCCTATAATACCATAATAACAGGGGACTTTAACACTCCTCTCACAGAGCTGGACAGATCCTCTAAACAGAAATTAAACAAAGATATAAGGGA
>CAUYON010035276.1:0-33696 GCA_963573935.1 Arctocebus calabarensis
TATGGCGTATACTGCGAGCTGTTCTCTTGGGGGAGGGGACTCCCGTCCGCTTGGTGATGTGCTCTGTACCTTTTATTTGTATCCTTGGGGTCGCAGGTCGCTCCAGCAGTGTTGATGTGTGTTCCTCGACCTTGTCTCTTGGTTCAGCTCCAAACCATTGGCTTTCTCGCCAAATTTCTGTCCTTTAACTCTCCTTCTGGACAGGAGCGCCTGCAGAAAGCTGACTACAGACCGCCATCTTGGCTCCTCCCCCCCAAAGTCATTTATTTTGAAAAATGTTCTTCAAGATGAGTTTGTCTGATGTTTCCTCATGGTTAGGCTCAGATTGTGCATTTGCAGCTGATGCAGTGTGCAAGAGGCATATGATGTCGACCCAATTATTGGTGATGTTGACCTCGATCACCTGGTTCAAGTGGTTAACTACCCATTTTTCCTTTGTAATTTATAAGTAATTTGTAGAGCAATCCTTTGAGACTGTGTAAGTGTTCTTTTCCTCACCAAACTCTTTAATGCAAGTTTTAGCCTCTATAAATTACTTCTGCCTGAATTAACACTATGGTGTTTGCAACATAGTGATTTTCTAATTCCATCATTTCTTTTATAGTTACTAGTTATCACTCTGTTATTAAAGTTACTAGTTACTAGTTATCACTATTATTAAAGAGTTCTTTGTCTTATTTGTTTAAAGTCTGCACAGACTCGATTCCTATTTTATTCAATGAACTATACTCCATTACTATCATTATTTAGTTTCGTGTATAATAAGCATTTTAATATCCATTCCATGAACTCGTTCATTTCCTGATTGCTTTTTCTTTTCACAAGTGTTGTCACTGGTTGAAATGAAGGTTATTTTAATGTTCAACTCTTCTCCATAGGCAGTTTTTCTATCTTTGCTCTTTGTTCCTCTTTCTTGTCCAAATGTTTCTTGGAAATGGCTGAGCACTCTTGGTCGTCCATTCATCTTAACATATAAAGCATCATGCAGACTGAGGCAAATGACTGGTGATTTCCTCCTCAGTTGTGTGGGGCTCATTCCCATAAGGCCTCTCCCTAAATGCGACTGTTCATCATTGTCTCCAGGTACTGGCTGTGTGTGCTGATGTCATCTTCATGTTAGGACATGAGATGGGAGCTAGCCACTACTTAGAACCCTTTTTAGAATTCGGAGAGCTTTGCTGCAGGACTCCAGCCCCTAACTTTGGAAGCTCTGTAACAGGTTTAGCTGATGATGCTCCCACATTTGGCCTGAAGATGAACCCATAGCTCGCTCCATGGGTGGGCGAGGGGAGCATCTATGCATGTGAGTGGCAGGGAGTGGGGTGGGAGGGAAATTGGCACAGCTTTGCTACAGGCAGCCTTCCAATTCAAGCTTCCCCCACAGTTTCCCATCCCACCTCCCACTCCAGCTCTCTCTACCTGGGAACTCCAGGCCTCCAGTACTCCTGGGGCCTCCTGGGCCTGATGGGCTCCAGGCTGAATGGCAGCCTTCATTCTGGCACTGGTGGGTTCCTCCATCTGTTTTGCTGTCACTGCACTCCCATTTACTGTCTGCCATCCAGACATTCATTAATAACTCATGTGATAAATCTGCTCTCGCTCCTATACTCTTTTAGGTTTATCTCCTCTCGAACTTCTGTGTCATAACTTCAATTTGCGGAGAATGGGAAGATAAATGCATGTAGTCCCCTTATCTTGACCTAGATACCCATTTTTTATGAGATGGCATAGTGTCAAGAGCATTAGACTGGGAAGTTGGAGAGTAGAGTGCTTGTTCTAATTCCATCACATCTACATCACGTTCTTATACTCCTTTTCCTTAATAGTCCCTTATAGCTCCAACATTTCAAGATTCTTTAGGGAAAACATTCCCATGCGACTGACACCATTGGCTCTGTGAGCCTGATCTCTGACATTTCCTCTTACTACCTCGATGAATCAAAATGAACATTTGTGACACCTTCCTCTTTCCCACAGTCTAAGAACATTCAAGAGTTTTCAGTAGGAAGAAAATCAGGAGCAAATTATTAATATTTATTGAGGACTGAGTACAGAGAAGTCTCAAAATGATGCAAAATCCTTTCACCTACTTCCTACCTGAAAATCCCCTGCTAACAACAGTAGACCCTGCTCTTTCTTAAGACCTATTGTAAGGGTTATGATGACACCCACCATAAGAGTCATGGGAAAAACCCATACAACAAGAGGCAGGTTAACAAAAGAAAATAATAAATGTATTTAACCAAAGTTTTCCATGACATGGGACCCTTTAGAAATGAAGAATCAGGCCAGGTGTTGTGGCTCACACCTGTGATCCTAACACTCTGTGAGGCTGAGGCAGGTGGATTTCTTGAGCTCAGGAGTTTGAGACCAGCCTGAGCAAGAGCAAGACCCCGTCTCTACTAAAAATAAAAAAACTAGCCAGGTGCTATGGTGGGTACCTGTAGTGCCACAGAATCACTTCCTCTTTATTCCATGTAGTCATAGTCACGGAGTTTCCCAGACTCAAGGGGAAAGGATACAGACCACACTTCTTAATGAAAAAAGTATCAAATGATTTGTGGCCATTTAAAACCACCATGGGTAGTCTCAGGTACTCAGGAGGCTGAGGTAAGAGGATTGCTCAAGCCCAAGATTTTGCGGTTGCTGTGAGCTATGATGGCACAGCACTTTATCCAGAGTCTAACAGAGTGAAACTCTGCCTCAGCAAATAAAAAATAAAAAGAAATGAAGAACCAAAGACCCAGAGAAAATAGTTTGTTTTTATGCTAAGGTTTGATGAAGAATAGAACCATACAGAAATGTAATTGGACAAAAAGATACGAATTCATGATAATGGATGATGGGATGGAGGGGTACTAAGTGCATCCTATCTGTTTAGATTCTCTATGGCCTCTCTATGTAGCATTTCTTCATCCCAAGAATGGAGCAGGACCCCCTGGAATGAGGGTCTCCAGGGAAGAAGGGAGAGAGCGAGCATTCTAGGTTTTATGGTTTGCTTTGGGGAAATGGGTTCCACTTTCTATGACCCACCTTGGGAAGAAGGTGGGTCTCATTTCTATAAGTCACTTTGGGAGAGAAAGAGGAATAGGAGATGGGAAGGCAGAAGATTAGAGAGAGACTTTGCTTCTGAGACCTTCTAATGTTCTGTAGTTCATACAGAATGAGGCTGTATACTCATTCTCATCACGCCAAACCACATACTTTGGGGTATCGCTTCCTGAGCTCCAATACTATCTGTTCTAAAAATACTTTTTTTTTTTGAGATAGAGTCTCACTATGTCACCCTGGGTAGAAGGCCATGGCATCACAACTCACAGCAACCTCAAACTCTTGGGCTTAAGCGATTCTCTTGCCTCACCCTCCGAAGTAACTGGGACTACAGGCACCCACCACAACGCCCAGCTATTTTTTGTTATTGTTGTAGTTGTCATTGTTGTTTATCATGCCCGGGCTAGGTTTGAACCCTCCAGCCCCAGTATGTGGCCAGTGCCCTAGCCACTGAGCTATGGGTGCCAAGACTGTTCTAGAAACATTTAAAAAGATTTAAGTGAAAATATTAGGCAAGGGAAGTAGCAGAAGCTACTTTGCCACAGTATTGAAAATGTATTCACTTGTGTAAGAAGAACCTTCTAGGACCCAAGGACATTTAAAACACAGCCCTTCTTCTCCAAGAACTTGCAGTTTCATCAATCAGATTTCGAATCATGGAGCCAAATTAGAAAGAAACAGTCAAGTGTTTGCTGCTCCAGATAAATGTAAGGATGCATGGAATTTCATCTGGTTGAGATTGTAGCCTAAAGGGATCCCATCTGTTATTGCCAAAAAACTGCCAAAGACCAAAATAAAAGACGTGATTATCATCAAGAAAAAGTCCTTGAAGCACATGGCACAGATATGAGCCAAATCACAGGGAAGGAGGTGTTCCAAGATGGCGTGCCATGGTGATGCAGGAAGAATGGATGCAGGCAGACACAAACAATGTGTCAGCGTACCTTACGCTATTTGCCCCTTAAGAAGATGCTTGCTAAAGTTAATTAAAGATGACTACATTTTGCGGCCAGAAATTTATCTAAGACTCAGATGGGAAATTCTCTTATTTCACATGACCTCAACTAAGACCAATTGTTGAACTCAGTAGTAGTATTCATTTGGTGCTGGTCTGGAGCATTCAGAGCAGCTTCATTCTTACAGTTGGTGCCATGGTGATGGATGGAATGCTGTGCCCAGCTGGAACTGTTCTCAGGAATGCTCACATGTGATTGTTCCAGCACAGTAGTCTGAGTAATCGGACTTCTTACAGGATGGCTTGTGGCTCCCAGAGAAAGTATTTGTAAAGATGGGAAGTGGAAGCTGACAGTGGCTTAAGGCTGAGACAAGATACTGCCACAGCATCACTTCCTCTTTATTCTATGTAGTCATAGTCACAGAGCTTCCCAGACTTGAGGGAAGGGGATATAGATCACACTTCTTAATGAAAGAAATATTAAACAATTTGTGGCCATCTAAAACCACCACAATATTAAACTGGAGACAAGAGAGCAGTGTGCTATACTATCCTACTAACAGGGTAGTAAATTCTCTCATTTGTTTGCCTAGGACTGGGGGCTTTTCTAGAACTTTCAGGCTCTTCCCACTTTTGTTTTCTGGTATCTTCTTGGAGAAGTTGTGCATTTTTGTGGGTGTGTGGTTCAAGGAGACAGCTCAGGAAACAACTTTCTGAGATTGAGGTTGGCAAATACAGGTACATGCAAGTAAGAAGAAGAAAATGCACCACAGTAGAAAACAGAAATTAAGGAAGGAATGTCCCATGTTACCTTTCCAACAGTCACTGTCAGAGTTTAACATTTTAATCATTTTCACATGGCTTGCATTTTATTTGCTCTTCCCTGACTCCTCATTAGCCAAGTGTCCAGGGATGGATGAGTATTTCAGTATAGTAGAAGAGCAGAAAATACAGGTTCAAATTCTTTCTTTGTTATACCTATTAGTAGTGAGACTTTGAGCAGATCCCTAAACCTCTTTCAGTGCTAATTCCCTCATCCTTAAAGCAAGGGTGATTTTACCTACTGGTCCACCTCTGATGGTTGACGTGCACATCAAAGGAAAAATCATATATTTACTTAACATTTTTATCAATGACTTGTATGTGAGCCCAGATGTAAGAATTTTTAGGCCATGTGCAGCTTTGAAGAGAATGCTAATATACCAGATAATATTCAGTACCAAAAAGATTTAACATGTAGAATGGGTGAGATAAATTTAATGAGATTAACAGAGAAAATGACAAATTTTGAACTTTAGAAAAACACCCTTAAAAAACCCTTAAATACAGGATGAGGAACATGGATTAGCAGCAACACATATGAAAGGATTTTGGAGTTGTAGTTGATGTCAGGGTGGGTATGAGTCAACAGCGCCATATGGCTACATGAAATAAAAACCAAACCAGTCCTGGGCTGATTAGAGGATGTACAGAATTAGGTCAAAAAGGGTGCTCATCATCTTCCAATCTGAAATGGAGGAGCCACATCTAGAGTGTGTACTCATTTGAAGGTCTCAACACTTCAAAAGAGTTTTTAAAAAATAACTAAAGCCTGCTCAAAGAAGTATGTATAAGATGAAATGAGAACAAAAACTTGGAATGGTTAGCTAAAGGACCAAAAACTCCCAGATGACAGGATAGACTCTTTAAATACACTAGAAGTAATAGATTCATTCTGTATAGCCCTAAGCATAGAGAATTAAGGCCAAAGTGTAGGAGTCCCAGGGAAGCAGATTGTAATTATTGCAAAGGAATATCAAGTCCCACAGAATTGAATCCATGATGTTGTCCAGTTGTTATGAATGTCCCCATCAAAGCTCATGTTAAAATTTAATTGTCAGTGTAACACTATTCAGAGGTAAGGCCTCATGCAAGAGTGTGGCCAAACAAAAAAGCATGCAAGAATGTGGCCAAGAGGTGACTATATTGTGAGAGTTCCAGTCTTATGACTGGACTAATGTTGTTCTTGCAGGAGTGGGTTAGTGACTGTGGGAGTGGGCTCCTTATAAAACAATAATTTTGACCTCCACTTGCTCTTTCTGTTTTATGCAGTCACTTCTGTCTTCCATTCTTCTGCCAAGGGATGACCCTCACCAGATACCTCCACCATGTTCTTGGACTTCTCACCCTCCAGAACATTGAGCTGAACTTTCTTTCTTTAGAAATTATTCAGTTTGTGGTATTCCTTCATAGCAACATAAAAGAGATTAAACTTATTTCCTTTATAAATTCATTTTAAAATGAATTTTATTTTATAAATAAAATACTCTGTGGTATTTTGCTCTAGCAACAGAAGATGAACTAAGATAAAAAAAAAAATTGGTACCGAAAAGTGGAGCCATTTCTAAAACAATACCTAAAAATATGGAAGAAGCTTAGAAACTGTGTAATGGGAAGAGGCTGAAAGAATTTGGAGAACTGGACTAGAAAAAACTTGTATTTCTATAAATGGAGCATTAAGGGTGATTCCAGCGAGGTCTCAGAAAAAGAGAAGGCTAGGGAAGGTCTAATTCTGCTTAGAGATTATTTAAATGATAATGAACAAAATGTTAGTAGAAAAATGCACAGCTTGTTATAAAATAGCAAAGAACTTGGCTGAGTTGTGTCCATGCCCAAAGGCTTTATGGAAGGTAGAATTTAAGAGTGATGGACTTAGTAGAATATGTGGAAGAAGAAATATTTAAGCAGGATGGCATGCAGGCTAGTGACTGATGACTTAGTAAGGTAGAGAAAAGGAATAATGTAAAGACAGAATTTGTAATTAAAAGGGAAGCAGAATGAAAAGATTTGGAAAATTCACAACCTGGCCACACAAAGAACAAAAAAGCATGCAAGAGTGTGGCCAAACAACCAGTTGCTAAAGTGATTAGCATGTATAGAAAGAAGCCAAGTGTTATTCATAAAGACAGCGGGAGAAAGACACTGAAGGAATCTCAGAGATCTTTAAAGCTGTCTCTTCTACTATAAGCCCAGTGCTTTAGGAGGGCAATATGGTTTTCGCTGAGGGCCGAGGCAGCCCTCCACAGGCTCACTGCCAAGGGAGGCCTTGGGACTCTGCTTCCTGAATTCCCTGTATTCTGGTGCAGCACCACTCAGCTGCCCCAGCTATGGCTCAAGTGGACTCAGGTGTGGGCTGCTTTGGACAGTACAGGTGGTAAGTCTTGGTGGCATCTATGTAGTGCTAATTCTGCAAGTGCACAGAATGCAAGAACTGTGAAGGCATGGCTTCCTCCACCTGGATTTCAAAGGATGCTGTGAACCACATGGAAACCTAGGCAGAGACCTACAGAGGTAGAGTCACTGCAGAGAACCCCTGCTATGGCAATGCCAAGTTTAAAAGTGAGGTCAGAGACACCACCCACTAGGGCAATGCTTAATGGAGCTGTGGGGTGCCACCAGACCCCCAAACCCCAGAACTATAGAGCTACTAGTGTGCAGTGCCAGTGTGGGACAGCTGCAGGCACAAGACTTCAATCTCCATGCCAGTGTGACCAGGAAGCAGGATGTGGAGTCAAAGAAAACTATTCTCCAACTTCATGCCTTGCATGGAGTCAAAGAAAATTATTCTCCAGCTCAGTGCCTATGGCTCAACAGGCTAAGGCGTCAGTGACATACACCTGAGCCAGCGGGTTTGAATCCAGCCCACGCCCACCAAACAACAAAGATGGCTGCAACCAAAAAATGGCCAGGTGTTGCAGCAGGCGCCTGTAGTCCCAGCTACTTGGGAGGTGGAGGCAGGAGACTCACTCAAGCCCAGGAATTGGAGGTTGCTGTGAGCTGTGATGTCATGGCACTCTCTCCAGGGTGACAGCTTGAGGCTCTGTCTCAAAAAAAAAAAAAAAAAATTATTCTCCAACTATATGCCTTTCTGGATTCTGGACTTTTTTTGAGGCTCTGTCTCAAAAAAAAAAAAAATTATTCTCCAACTATATGCCTTGCTGGATTTTGGACTCTTTGGAAAAGAGTGTCTGTCACTCTTTTCTTCTTGCTCATTCTCCATTTTTGAATGGGAATGTTTATTCTATCCCATAACTGGATTTTGGAAGTATAGAACTTGTTTTGAATTTCACAGATGGAAGAATTAGCCGTGGGCCTAATCATATTTTGAGTCTCACCTGTACATGTATCTGATTTAGTTGAGACTCTGGATTTTGGACTATGGAGCTGATGCTGGAATGAGTTAAAACTTCTAGAGCTATTGGGTTGGAATGAGTGTATTTTATATGTGAGAAGGAAATGAGTTTTGGGGAACCAACAATGGAATGCTAGGGTTTGAATGTGCTTTCAAAAACTTATATTGACATTTAATTGCCATTGTAACAGTATTATGAGTAAAGACATTAAGAAGTGAACTACTGCCATTACTGGCAGAATGGGTTATTTATCCTGGGAATGGGCTCCTGATAAAAGGAGACGTTTGGTTCCCATTTGGTCTATTTGTCTTGTGTGGTCTTTTCTACCCTCTGCCCTTCTGCTCTTTGGTCATCAAGGGATGACCCTCACCAGAAGCTAGCAACATACTCTTACACTTCCCAGCCTCCAGAACTGTGAGCTGAAAAAACTTCTTAATAAATTACCCAATCTGTGATATTCTGTTATAGCAACAGAAAATGGACTAATATACCAGGTCATGAGGCTTCCCTTAGGGCAGAACATTGACTGAGAATCCTGGGCATTAGGGCACTAGAAAGTTGTGGCAGGTTGTATTTTCTAAAGACAGCCATGCTAATATATGTGTATATCCCATATGTTGCCACCCCTCCAGTCATGGGTGGAGTCTATATTCTTTCCATTTAGATGTGGGCAGAACTTTGTAACTAACTTAATCAGAAGACAAAACGATCAATCCTATGTGACTTCTGAGAATAGGTCATAAATAATATACATCTGTCACCTGGCATGATTTCTCAGTACTCTAACCTTTGGAAACTAGTCACCAGGCTGTTAAGCTAAGCAGCCACATGCAAAGGCCACATGCATATGTTCTAGCTATAGTCTTAGCTTGTTTAAATCTTTCCAGCCAACAGCCAGCATCTACCCCTAGACATGAGTGAACAAACCTTCTATCTTTTATCATTCTACACTTTGTAGCTAAGGGCTGAGGCACTATGGAGAAGAGATGAGCCAATCTTGCTATGCCCTGTCTAAACTCTTGATGCATAGAACCCATGAGCATAATAAATGGTTGTTTTTACACTACTATATTTTGTGGTGATTTTTCTGGCAAACAAAGCAACTAGAAAAGAGGGTTTCTACCCAACAACTTGTTGTGCCCCCCTCCTTCTAGAAGAAAGTGGAAGTCAGTCTGAATGCCAGGTAGGATTAATACAAGTTAAAACTTTTGGAGCTAGAATGTGGTATCAAGAATGGGAAATGGTGCTGGACAGTAAATTAAGAGCCAAGGCAGAGGATTTAGGAACTGAATCTGAGAACTTGACTCTGGGCATGCAGTGAGTAAGCATACACTTTACAAAGAGCTTGGTCTGCCTTGCACCAAGGAGAGGTTCCATATCAGTTGGGTAGAAGAGGCTGCCTTAGAAGGCAGTGGAAGGGTTTTAGCATGTGCTATAGGAAAGATTTGAGTATTAGCTGGCTGGCTGGACTAGATGATAACCTTTAACTTCCCTTTACTTCTGAAATTCTATGAGGGAGTTCTTAGAAGTTATAAAATACTGTGCAGATAGTATTATCATTATTATTAGCACACGCCTTGTGGATCTAGTAATAAGAGGCTTAATAGAAATATGTGGGTGTCTGCTAGTCAAAACAGGGAATTAAATTATTCTAATATGATTGGCAAAGACAAATTGAATCCCCCTCGTGTTGGTAACAAGATACCCCCTACTACTCCATCCATGATGCCATGACCTTGAGTCACACATTAGACTTTTGTCCTCAAGGAGTAAGTTCCTAACAAAGATGAGGGAGGCAAGAAGCACGACAGGAATCCATGTGAGAAGCATGTGACATCTCAGCCAAGCACTTAGTCATAAGGAAGCAGTATCCCCAATGCCTGGGGCCATATTTGTGCAACACATCACACATTATTGGAAAATGAGGGGAAAGACCACCAGCAGAAAGTAGCAGCTGTTGCCTTGTGCTCTCCAAATAGTGCATGATAGCTCTATTGATCCATGTATTGCAATACCTTTTAATTATTTGTTCAATTGGATTGATTTTTAACTTCTAAAGAGTGGGGATCAAATATCTTCATGTCCCCAGTGATTAACATAATATCTGAGAGAGAGCAGCAACTCAATATTTATTTGATGAATGGGTAAAGTGAATATCTGGTTGGCTGGATGGATGGATAAATGATGGATGGATGGATGGATGGATGGATGGATGGATGGATGGATGGATGGATGAATTGATGAATGACAGTTCTTCATGGATTCTCAAAGGCTGGTCAACTTACTATACAAGTGTGGACTGGCTATTCTGGTACTTAGAAATCTTGAAGGGAACTTTCCCATTTTGTTAAAACTGAAAGAATTCTTATTTTTTAAGCCTTAGGTTATATCCTAATGACTGTATATCCAAGGGACTTTGTCTTCTTTTGAGTTCTCTAGGAAACATATCCTAATACACAGAGTTGAGTGCAAATAGGTTATTGGTGGGGGGTCCCTGGAAGAACTGGCAAAGAAGAGGAGCAGTAAGCCAGGCAAGGGAAGAGTACATTCATAAGTTTACTGCCATGGGAAACTAGGGCTCAATTTTTACGCAAATCTCTGAGAAATGGTGTAAAAGATATGTCAGAGTTGGTTCACCCAAGCAGCCAGGGAGCAGGATTGTTTATCTCCCAACTTCTGTCTCTCACTGGGTGAGGGCAGTTCCTGAAAAGGTTAACTGCCAGCATTTCTGATCTGCCCCACATGTAAGCAAATGGGGCATGGTGGCTCATGCCTGTAATCCTAGCACTCTGGGAGACCGAAGCATGGGGGAATCCCTTGAGCTCAAGAATTCAAGACCAGCCTAAGAAAGAGCTACAGCCTATCTCTACTAAAAATAGAAAAATTAACAGGGCATTGTGGTGGGCATCTGTAGTCCCAGCTACTTAGGAGGCTGAGGCAGAATCACTTGAACCTAGGAGTTCAAAGTTGCTGTGAGCTATGACACCAAAGCACTCCAGCACAAAACAAAACAAAACTATGGCTGAAGAAAGGAGAGTTGTGAGAACTTGGGGTCTGCAAGCATCAACCAACAGTGAAGTGAGTGCTGAGAATTTATCAGCGTCAGGAGGGCACTGACAACTTCCACTCTTCCACTAGTTTCCTACAGGTTCCCTCCTACTTCCTCCCTAAGCCCTTATGATGTGGCTTGGGGTCAGAGTTCAGACTCCTGAGTTCCAGACCATTCTTCAGTTTGGGGCTGAGGAATATGTCCTGATAGCAAGGAGACTGAGGTCAATCCTGTGTCCTCTTCACGCTGATCCATTTAGGTACTATGGAAGCTATACAATTCCTTGTTGTTTTCCAAGCTTTATACTACCTTATCTTCTTTCTACTCATACTGTGACGTGTTTATGCTTCAGTTAATTCTTCATCTTCATCTTATGTACTGCCATAATTTTTATTTTAAATCAAATGTCTACTCAGGAGACTAAGGTAAGAGGATTGCTCAAGCCCAAGAGTTTGAGGTTACTGTGAGCTGTGTCACCATGGCATTCTATGCAGGGCAACAAAGTAAGACTGTCTTCAAAGAAAAAAAAATAAAATGTTCATTAAAATCCTTTTGCTTTTGCAAGATTCCTTGTCTTCTGTCTCACTCTTCTACTTTTCAAAGTGTTGAAGAGATCTGGGAGGGTCCAATGTTGATAGAGAAACTGAGGCTCAGGAGTTGGAAATGATTTACAGAAGGCAACCTAGCAAGATTAAAACAGAGCCAGGATTATAATTCTAGTCCCAAAGGTTGATAAACTATGGCCCTGGGGGCAAATCCACCCCACCCAAGAGCTGGAGGTTGCTGTGAGCTGTGACTGCACAGCACTCTACTGAGAGCAATAAAGTGAGACTCTGTCTCTACAAAAAAAAAAATAATAATAATAAGGTTAAACTAGGAGATGTATTACACACTGCATACAACTTCTTTTACACTATAACAGCAAAGTGGAGTAGTTTCAATGGAGATGGTATGTGCCCCACAAAATCAACATGTTTATTTACAGTTTGCCCCTCACCAATAACCTATTTGCACTCATCTCTGTGTTTGCCCTACTCCAGGCCAATGTTTACTCCATAATGCGCCGTATCACATTGTATATAGTCAAAACGTCCTCTCACTACAGCCTTTCATTCAGACTTTATAGATACCCATGAAAGTGCGCAGTTTTCCCTATTTTATAGATGAGAAAATTAAGACATAGAAAGGATAAATGGCTTGCCCAAGTCACGCTAGTTAACAGGCAGAGGCGAAACTCAAATCCACATCTTCTGACTTCAAGTCTAGCATTTTTTCATCCAGCCTCTGTTCCTCAGGCTCTGTCCTGCCTGCTCTTGCTTTAACTTCTAAATACCCATCCATTCAAGCAAAAGCATCCCTCAATAGCTTGGGAGCTTTCTATACTGAGTGAGTAATCTTAGGTATGTATCTCTCTTGTTTTTCTTGTCTTCAATTCAAACCAACATACAGCTCTTAGTACAAGATAGATTATAAGAATCCAGGAACAAAGTCATAAATTTTGATAACGTAGGTGGATGTTTTTTATAAACTCTAGTTTACTGAGGTAGAAATGTAAGCCTTTAAAGCACAGGGGACTGTGAAGATTTATTTGTAGCACACCCTGCTAGTACTAGATCTCCCTTGCTAAATAAATATTCTAGAAGAGTTCAGTGTACCCAGTTGTGACCATTCAAAGCCACAGCATATTTTCCGAAATATTCCAGTGGGGCCACATGTTTCAGATAACTGACTGACAAATATATCCAGGGATAAAATAAAGAATTATAAAACTTGTACACATGCCTCATGGGGAAGTGTGCACATAGGTGATTAATATTGAGGATTGCTGCTATACTAAAGAAATATGTCATCCCATCATAATTAATTTGTAACCAGTTGTAGCAATTTAACAATTTAAGCAATAACATAAATCATTTTATGATAAATAACGCTATTCCGGATCTTACACACTTTTGAGTTGAAATTGACAAAGTACTATGGTTTGAACATATCCCCTCCAAAATTCAGGTGTTGATACTTAATAGCCAGTGTGACGGTATTAAGAGGTAGGGTCATTAAGAGGTGATTAGGTCATGAAGGCCTCCCTCATGAATGGGATAAAAAAACTCTTATGAAGGAGACTCCATGCAGTGTTCAGCTAGCTTACCCTTCCATCTTTCCCATGTGGGGACAATGTTCCTTGCCTTTGGAGGAGGCAGCCCTCACCAGACAATCAAACCTACTGGTGCCTTGATCTTGGACATCCCAGCTTCCAGAGCTATGAGAAATAAATTTCTGTGCTTTATAAGTTCCCCAGTTTGTGGGATTCTGTTACAGCACAAAAGGACTATGGCACTCACCTCAAACTATCCCAGCACACATGACTTACTGCATGAATTTGACATCTTTCCTGCTCTATACCCTGTTCAAGGAGACAAGTGTGTTATTTCTTCCACCCCACCTATTCTTTGGACTCAGGCCTGGTTTTAGGTTCACCCTTAAATACCCACTTATTTGGCCACATGCCTCATGCAATAGACTTGTGGCTTTCTGTATCACTTGAGTAATCTTAGGGTTATGTCTCTCATGTTTCTATTCACCATCAACTTGAACATACAGCTGTAGTACAAAATATAGCATAAGAATCCAGGACCATGCTTGAACCCTGCGGCAAAGTCAAATTCCTATCCTTTACTAAGTCCTTTCTCTAAATTTCTGTATTTCTCTTATTGCAGACCAGAAACCAGCAATCTGCAGCCCAGCACCAATCTGCACTTTGAGTGGCACTGGAGAGCGCCCTTCTTTACTCTCCATGGTGTGGTTTCTTTTTGTGTGCTCTATGCTATGTTCCTCTCCCCGACCATTCAATATTGGCCAGAGTGCTTCCATTATTTTCAAGTGTCAAGTGAATTAAGCCTTCATTATCGCATTGATAAGGAGGTTTTGATTGTCTTAATAAGCTCTGCTGACAAAAACGCTGCTCCCTACTTTACCTATCCTCCCGGGAATGGCTCCACATGCCAGGCTCTTTCTCTTCCACTCTGAGGTTTCCACCTACTTTGGGGTGGCATCTGCCACTTAACTAGAGCAAAAGTTGAGACTGCTTACCATCTATATGACAGGAAGTTTTGCTTCCTCTCTGGGATCTACGCTGAAATTAGATTTCCATAATGGGCAGAAACAAAGTAGTCATGACATTACCTATATCCTGTCACCACCATGGGAGCTACTTCTCTCCACCCTATTCCACAGCCTCCAAATGAAGCCTTACTTGATAACTGATTGCATTTCTAGTTGATCACGTCATGCTGAATACCAACTAGCCAGAACATTCATCTAATGGCAGCTACCTTGCCAAAAAGCCTCACTGTCCCTATTGAACCAAACCTCCCTTAAAGCTACTAAGAATAGCACATAGGTGTTTTCTTAACTAGAAGAGATAGGTACATATTTTAAACTCCATTCTAATTCCATCTGAAGTGTCAGCTAAAGTACATTGCAAAGTGAAGTTTTAAAATGAATAAAATCTTAGTCTTTACTCTTCTTTTGTGTTTAGACATTGATGACTAAATTTCTCTAGAAGACAAATTATTTTGGGTACACTTTAGGAATGGAACTGGCTACAGTTCAAATTAAAGTTTGCCACCATCAAACATTTTGTCTCCATACCCTTTCATCTCCTACTTGGTTTCTTTTTTATGTTTTTTTTAAATTTTTAATTATTATGGATATATAATAGCTGCATATCTTCATAGTGTACATATGATGTTTTAATATAGGCATACAATGTCAATTAATAAATTCGGAGTAATTGGAATATCCATCACCTCAGGCAATTCACAATCATTTCTTTGTGTTAGGAACATTCCAATTCCACTCTTTTGGTTATTTTATTTATTTATTTTGAGACAGAGCCTCAAACTGTCACCCATGGCATCACAGCTCAGCAACCTCCAACTCCTGGGCACGAGTGTTCCCCATTTCTCCATATCCTCCATGATTGGTTAATTTTGCTATGTTTTAAAAGTGAGAAGTGCCAACATTGATATAGGCAGTAGGACACTGGGGTAAGAGAAGTGACTTTTAAAATAAAAGATTAAAAATACTAAACATTGTAAAGATGCAAGACATGCTTTATTAAGTTAAAATCTTGGACAAATTCCAAAAAAGTGCTGTAGTTTGAGAAGCCTGTGACAAATGTAAAGATTCTGTTTCCTCAATCTATCAAAGTCCCATATCCCCGTAGAACTGAAACTCACAGTTTTGAAAACAACTTAAATCCAGAAATCATGACATTCTCAGGTTTCTAGACCATCACTGGAATTCAGGGTATTCCAAAGATCATCTTTCATCTTCCTGGCCTCCTTCCTTCATGTTGATTCTAGCATCTGATATTTAAAAATCAAGACAACAAGAAATAGGCTATTTTCCTCTGATGTTTTTAAAAAAGAACTGTTGAAGTCAGACGTGACTGTCATTCATAGCCCCAATGTGTAACTGATGCTTTTTTTAAAGTTATTTTTTCTTTCAAAACAAGGATGACAATTTGTACACAAAATTAATTCTCTGTCAACTAGGAAACATAGTCATTCAAAATTTTTGGCAAATTTTTTGGGAGAAAGAGACAATTGAAAAGAAAACAAGTTGATATTGAGCAAATTTGTTTAAAGGAACTTTCCAGGCTGTATCCCAGAAACACACAGATTACACTTGATTTCTTTCTCCTTCTGCATTTGTGGTTTTAGTCAGTGCTGATCAGTAGCTATAATGTTGATCTTCAGGCATGGTAAGATCCCGACCATCAAAGAAAAAGTAAATATTATGTGATCCATTATCTTTATTAAGAGACATGAAATGAGATTGGAACACTTCAGAAAGATTTTTAGCATGAGTTATAACCTTAATTTTAACCAACTGATTCAAGAAAGTAAAATCAGATTCTTTGAGGACTCTGGTTAAATTATTATCTCATTTGTAAAATGAGAGTACCTTTAGAAAGTTCATTCATTTATCCAGCAAAGACTTATTAAGTACCTAATTTATGACAAATGCTGCTTTTAATACTGAGAACACAGTCATGAACAAAACAAAGTTTCTGTACTCATGCAACTTATACGCTAGTGGGAGAGATAGGTATAAAGCAAATCATACCATAAATAATTTATAAATGTAATTGTGTATATGCTACCAAGAGGAGGTATGAGATATTATTTTAAAAATGTATCATGGGGACAGAGGGCATAATCTAGGATTCTTAAATCCCAGCAAAGGCATTGAGGTAGAATGGAGCCCCACCCTTTGGAGAAAACGAAAATAGAAAAAGAGATAAAACAATATGAAAAAAAAAACAGAGATGAGACCAGAGAATAAGCAGTGACTAGGTCAGTATAGATCTTGCTGAGCATAACAGTAAGTTCATACTTTAAGGCACAGTTTCCCATTGCTGTTTGGATAAAGTAACAACAATGGAAAACTGTGCCTGAGATTCCTACTTGTCCCCCAATATCTGTTTGACCCTTCTGCTTTTAGCAAAAGAAGCCTGTAAATCTAGGCAGATGTGCAACTGCCTGAGAGTAAAAAAACCTACATTTCCCAGACTCTCGTGTGAGGTGTAGGCAGAAATGGAGAAGCAACTTCTGGAATTATCTTTAAAGAAGAAAACATTCTTCTTCTCATCAGGTGAGAATGCTGACATGATAGTGGGGTGTGGAAGCCACATACTGAGGACAAACAGTTCTATAAGATGAAAGAAGCCTAATGTCTGCCTCATGAGAGCATCCCAATAGTCCTGGCTGGGGACCTCTGAGCTGCTTCTACTTGAGAGAAAATTACACTGAATTACGCTTCTGTTCAAGCCATTCTCAGTTTAAGCTTCCTGTCACTCTCTGCTGAGCCTATTCTTAACTGAAACTGACCTCATTTCCTTAAAATAGAGTTTAAAGAAAGGTCATTCATGATGAGATTACGATCTCTTAAACCCACACATTTCTATAGCTTTTCTGACATGCCTGAATATTTAATATAAGAAACAAAATCTGAGCAAAACATGTTCGCTTGTTCATTCATTTTTTTATTCATTCATTTAATCCTTTGGCACCCGCCATGTGTAAAATACTTGTTTTAGGGGTTGCAGAGGACAAAACTCACAATTTGATGCCTTCCCTTAAAGGACTTACAATTTAGAAACACCAAAAGTAGCCACTAGTACGATGCAAATACCCAAAGAAGACATTAAGGAAAAGCTGATGTTAAGGACATTCATGGAGATGAAACTATAAACCCGTAGAACTTACAAAGCTACGATGTAGCCTAAGATCATATAATGCCTCCATCCTAATGCAGCTATCTAAACTAATATTGTAAGACACAAAGTTTCAGTACAACAGGAAACTTTAGAAACAGCCCCTGTTTCTCCAACTCAATAATTAATAGGATGCTGCTGACCTAAGCAAACCAGTCAGGCAAAGTAAATAAGCAAAGATCATTTCCTCCTTTGAAATCAGGGACTAACGAAGAAAACTCAGCCAGACACCGGGCTTCAAACACCTGCTGATGAAATCAGTTTTATCACTGTCATGCCAAATCTAGTCCCCAGTCATGAGTTTATCATAGTTGTGGCGATCTTACTTTTTATAACTAATGTGGCAGGTTCACAGGAGAGACACTTGATCCTATGTTTAGAAGTATAGCTGAGGAGCCTAAATCCTCAGCAAACAATCCTTTAGGCCCATTTATGAACACACAACAGCCAAAAGAGGAAACTTGTGGAAGACAGGAAGCTATAAAGTCTTGGGAAAGGAAAGGGCCATTTCTGAGCACCTCTGTGCCAGGAATTGTGTGAGGATATCGGAATGCTTATTTAATAATCATAATATGTGAGGTTTTCATGTTATCTCATTTCACAGGTAAGGAAACCAGGGCTGAAGAAGATATGATTTGCTCTGCTCATGGAATACAGTCCAGCTAGACTGTAATCCAGCAGCATTCTGCCCCAGAGGCTGATTACCTGGAGCTCTTGGGGGAGATAGTGTCTTCACATGTAAGATAGGGGTCAGGATTGTGAGCAGATGGCCTCCAAGGGCATTTTCCTCATAAGCCAATAGTATGTTCTTCTCTTTGTGCTAAATTTAGAAATTTAGTATAGCAAACCAACTATATCTATAGATATTTTTCATGCGATTTGAAAACACCTTAAAATATATAGAAACTGGCACTCTCAAACACCATGGTACAACCTTTTATGAGAAAAAGAACACAATGAAAAAGAATTTGAGAAGATCAATACTTAAACGTTTGGAATCAGCAATTCTATTTGATGATGAGTTATTTCTCTGCGTAAAACTGGAGGCAGACACATAGACTAAGGTAGCAACTCTGTTTCATAAAGTTCTTGGGGACTGAGGATTGTCTCGGGTTTGTGCTCTGTTTGCCCTATGATGTGGCCCTTGTCTTCATGGCCCAAGATGAGGAATAGAACTCCACAAACAATATCTGTATCCAGGCATTAGAACAATAGGAAAAGAAGGGGAAAAGAGTGTATACCAGCTGTCTTTTAAGATACAATATTAGACATGCCATGTTGTACTAGTGCTCACATGTAATTGGCCAGGATTTGGTCACAGGGTCAAGTGTTCCTGCAGTATAGACTATAAGTGCATGGGTAGCCATACAGTCGGCTAAAAGTTCAAGCTAAAAGCTTTATTATTAATATTTATTGATACTAAGGAACAAGTTGATAATAGATATTGATAATAACCAGCAATCTCTGCCAGTAATTAAAAAAGGATGCTGTTGTTGTTTTATAAATTGACTGTTTGTGACAACCCTGCACAGAGTAAGTCCATTGGTACCATTTTGCCAATAGCATGTGCTCACTTCCTGTCCCTGTGTCACATTTGAGTAATTCTCACAATATTTCAACCTTCCTCATTATTATTATACCTGCTATGGTGATCTGTGATCAGTGATCTTTGATGTTACTATTATAGTTGTTTTGAGATGCCACAAACTGCACCCATGTAAGATAGCGAACTTAACTGATAAATGTTCTGTGTGTTCTGACTCCTCTACTGACTGGCCATGCCCCCATCTCTCTTCTTATCCAGAGGCCTGCCTACTCCCTGAGACACAACAATATTGAAATCAGGTGAATTAATAATCCTACAATGACTTCTAAGTGTTTAAGTGAAAGGAATAGCTGCATATCTCTCACTTGAAATCAAAAGCTAGAAATGATTAAGCTTAGTGAGGACGGCATGTGAGAAGCTGAGACAGGCTGAAAGCTAGGCTCCTTGTGCCAAGGAGTTAGTCAAGTTAGAATGCAAAGGAAAACTTCTTGAAGGAAATTAAAAGTGCTACTTCAGTGAACACATAAATAATAAGAAAGGAAAACAGCATTATTGCTGATATGGAGAAAATTTGAGTGGGCTGAGTAGAAGATCAAACTAGCTGCTACATTCCCTTAAGCCAAAACCTAATCCAGAGCAAGGGCCTAAATCTCTTCAATTACATGATGGCTGAGAGAGTTAAGGAGGCTACAGAAGAAAAATTGGAAGACAGCAGAGGTTGGTTTGTGAGGGTAAAGGACAGAAGTCATCTCCACAGTATAAAAGTGCAGGTGAAGCAGTGTGTGCTAATGGAAAAACTGCAGCAAGTTACCCAGGTCTAGCTAAGGTAATTGTTAAAGGTGGCTACAAGAACAACAGATTTTCAGTGTATATGACATAGCTTCATGTTAGAAGAAGATGCCACATGGGATTTTCATAGCTAGAGAGGAGAAGTCAATGTCTGGCTTCAAAGCTTCAAAGGACAGGCTGACTCTCTGATTAGGGACCATTGCAGCTGGTAGCTTTAAGTTGAGCCAATGCTCATTTACTATTCCAAACATCCTAGGGCCCTTAAGAATTATGTTAAATTGGCTCTTTGTCTCACATGGTTGGGTGGACGGACCGCTGCTACTATGTAGCGGGTTTCAGGCCGGACTCAGCCTGTGACAACAAGAGCCCAACTCCGGCCGACCCTGGACCTTGGGAGTTCATCGCCAGCGTCTGCAGAGGTGCAGAGGCCTCAGATCTAAGCCCAGGTTGAAAACTACAGGCACAAGCCATGGAAGCTGGGATGCGCTGGTGTTGGTATTTCACCTGAGTTACACCAACTGTCACTCTGTATAGTTACGATAAGAAAGTGCCTCGAGCGATAAAGTCAATACAGGGGTCCCAAAAAAATGTATGCATATTTTAAGAGATGTTATCTAGATAGTACTGAGCCTTCTCAGTAAATACAATAGCAATGTGCAGTATGACATTCGCTTAAACGATGGTGCTAATGGAATGACTGCCAGTCACCATGAGACAGGCAGCACAGTCAAAGAAAATGGCAGAGTCGCGGCTGTCGGAAGACCATTTTGAGGTGGTATTTGAAATTCGAGAACATTGTGGAAGTACAGCGACAGTGGAAGTGTGAGTACACAATAGACCCTCCAACATGCCTGATGTTGTGTATAAGGCCTAGCAATGAACATTAATTAGGCTGCCTCCTGCCCAGTCAATAGCCAAAACAAATAGCCATTGTGGAGATTTCTATTTGACTGGGGCAGAGATCAAGGGAACAGCTCAAGCCCTGAAATATGGATAGGAAGGCTTACATCACTTATTGCAGAGGCAGACCCTCTGTGTTGGTGATGAAAATTCCTCTCTCCCACCAATTCTTCAGAGGAGATTGAGGCCAATGGTGTTTTACTCCACAGTGAACTAGTGGGTATTAACACTCCCCTAGGGATCTGTGTGTATGACCACAGACAGGAGGTTGCCCCCACACAAGGCTCAGGTTCTGGATCTCTTAAGACTGTTCAGACCCTTAAAGTTAAGATTATAGAAACAATAGAAGCTGATATGCTTACTCAAAGAAACTGCTGACATCTTTGTTCCCTTCCTCAGCTTATCCTCTGGGCTAATGAGCAAATAGCCTTTAATAAAAGCTGACTAGAAGTGGCACTAGGGGCCACTTGGCGGAACTCCACAAATGGGCAGTGGTCCCCTGTGTGCCCACCTTTGAAAATTCTATTCTGTGTGTCTTGTCCATTTTTCTCTTGTCATTTCTAACTTTACATTTCTTCAGTCACCGCTGCCAGCTTCACAGGTCTTAATGAATAGTTTCCCCAGGGTGGGACCCTGGTAGGTGTGTCTTACTTTATTGTGATATTTGCTTTATTACAGTGGTCTGGAACATAACCCACAATGTCTCCAGAGTATAGAGACATATGGATATTAAATGCTCTCGGAAACAGTCAAGAAACTGACAATAAAAAAAGAAAGAAAGAAACTGCCAATGGCTATAAGATTTGAGGAGCGAAACTAAGGAATTTAGAGTTTCTTTTATTTTAATGCCATTTAAGTTGTCACCATGAGTACATATCAGTTTTATGTTTTGAAAATTGGTAAAATTAATTAGAAAGTGGATCAAGAAATTATACAGAAATATAGACAAATAAATAAGAAAATTATTCTCAGTCCCATACTTCAGTAAGTTACTTATTGTTGTTTTATTTCTTTTGTAATGATTTCTGTTTCTAAATACAAGTACAGGTATTCAAAAGTCAAGAAAAATCAAAATGGGGTAAGACATGTTAAGTGAAAGAAGCCAAACTCAAGAGGCTATAGACTATATGATTTAAAATAAATAGCATTCTCAAACAGGCAAAACTACACGGAGAGAGAACAGCTCAAAAGAAGAAATGAGTGAAAGTTTGACCACAAAGGAAAGCATGAGGACATTTTTTTACAGAGATAAAATATTCTGTATCTTGAGTGTTGCAGTATTTATACCACTCTATGCATTGGTCAAGATTTACAAAATATATAATCAAAAGAATCAACAAGAACAAAATTGACTAGCTTGATCAAGGAAGAAAAACAAGAGAAGACATAAGTAAATCTAAGAAATGAAAATGAAGCTGTAACTTCAGACATTTCTGATATTTAAAGAAAATAAGAGAGTATTATGAAAAAAGGGTGTCAGTACATTTGAAAACAAATGAAGCATACAAATTTCTAAAAAAAAAAACAAACAAATCAACAAAATTGACTCAAGAAAAAGCAGAGAACATGAATAGTTCTAAAACTATGAAAGAAATTCAATCAAAAATTGTGAATTTTCACATAGGCCAGGGACAGTGGCACACATGTATAGTCCCAGCTACTCAGGAGGCTTAGGTGGGAGGATCCCTTGAGAGTAGACATTCAAAGCTGTATTGTACTATGAATTTATACATGAATAACCACCACACACCAGTCTGGGTGTCATAGTGAGACCCCATCGCTTAAAAAAAAAAAAAATTAATAATTAAAAAAAAATTTTTTAATAATTTTATTGAATCATAACTATGTACATTGGTGCAATCACAGGGCACAATTCATATACATTCAGAAATATTTTGATCATACTGTTACAGATATCCTTCATGGCATTTCCTTGATCACTATATAAAGACATTAATACTCTACCTTTAATAAGTTTTGCCAGTACACTGCTAAGATGCACCGTAGGTGTGATCCCACTAATTGCCCTCCCTCTACCCATCCTTCCCCACCCCTCCCCTCCCTTTCCCCTATCCCTGTATTCCTGTGCTATAATTGGGTTTTAGCCTTCATATGAAAGCTATAAATTAGCTTCATATTAGGGCTGAGTACATTGGATACTTTTTCTTCCATTCTTGAGATACTTTACTCTTCCTTATTCTTTTCGGTTTCAAGTGAGTAGAACCTGAAACGACTTTCTTGTTACTTCCTAGCAAAGCTAAGCCACTGTGTTGGACGTGTCTATGTTTTGTGTTCCTGTTAGCACAGAACTGGGAAACTATAAACCAGGATGCAAGAAATATTGTCTCGAAGATACAAGAAACATTGTCTAGTAATAGGACGGCTGTGGGCTGTGAAAGTCTGGGAGCCACCTGACAGCTTTAGGCTGTGTTGTCAGGTCCTGTTAATTTTTATGAGTGATACAAGAGGAATTGTTAAAAACTTGAAGGGTTTGAATATGAAACATACTTCTAAAAAACCATATAATTAAAAGAAATCTAAGGTTTTAGCTTTGAGAAAATATATAATCGTTTCTTTGCTAGTGGGTATTTGATTGTATTTAAAGACTTTCAAATAAAGCCTATTAAGAAGCTGGTCTTTCATTTATTATGAATGATTGTACTTTATAAACTATGTATAAATGGATGATGAGATTTTCCAGAAAGAAATTACTAAAAAGATTAGCTCAAACTAAGGGGCATTCTTATACACATTTTCATATTAATTACAGTTTTGAGCCCCAGAGCCTGGTTTAACTAAAATCCTGACTGGAGACTCTGTGTAGAACCGGATTTTTAACAGAACGTTTGGGGCTGGGCATGGTGACTCACCTATAATCCTAGCCCTCTGGAAGGCCAAAGGGAATGGATTGCTTAAGTTCACATGTTCGAGACCAGCCTGAGCAAGAGGGAGACCCCATCTCTAAAAATAGCCAGGCATTGTGGCAGGTGCCTGTAGTCCCAGATACTTAGGAGGCTGAGGCAAGAGGATTGCTTGAGCCCAAGACTTTGAGGATGCTGTGGGCTATAATGCCATAGCACTCTACACAGGGTGACAAAGTGAGACTCTGTCTCAAAAAGAAAAAAAAAGAGAAAGTTTGGGGGTTGCATTTTTTTGGTTGTTGTGTAGCATGTGATAATGCTGAGGTTAAATTAGATGCCCATAACATTATGGAAGGAGTAAGAAAGAAGGTGTTTGGAACAGAGAATTGAGAGCCCCAGAAAAGCCTATATCATCTACTTGATATGTTAAGCAAATGGTCCATATTATAACTGAGTCGTTAGAAATTGATCCCTGACACCTTACATTGTTCCTAAGCACAATATTGAGAAAACCAGCAAGAGAATGTTAAAAGCTACATGTAGGTTTTTACTTTTTCAACTCCTTGTAATAAAAACCTATGACCATTTGGTTTTTTCTATAAATTTTTTTTTAATTATTGGAAATATAATTTGTAATCTCCTCTCTCACCAGGATAGTGAAGTATTGATATCCCTCTTATCTCTTCAAAAACTTAAAAAAAAACTGAACATTAGCTTTTAAAAAATAAAGATGAATAATTACTAGTTAGCACTTCTGAAACCATGTTTCAAAGGAACTAGGGTTTGAAAGAAAGTGCCTGCCTAAAGTGTTAAGGAGCATTATGGAGCTTGAAGAGGTCAAATGCCCAAGAAAGTAGAAAGTAATTCAGTAGAGTACAGCCTGTCCTTGACAGTGAGGCCATTTACTCATTAAAATATTATGGCAGTTTGAATTGGGAATTTTACCAGAGTTCATGAAGTGGAAAGGAGGGGTTGAAAAAGAAAGCGGTGAAACCACCTCAGTCAAGACCCTCATTAAGGAATCCATTAAGGAACCCAGGATTACTCCAGCAATCTCTTACCACCTCTGTCTCCTTTATTTGTCCTCCAATCCACCACGAATAGCTCCGCCAGCCTAGTCTTCTTAAAATACCTTTCTCCTCCTGTTAGTCTAGTGGCTAAATCCTCCTGTAGAAAGATGGATACGGTGTTTTTTATTCAAGATGAATTGAAGCTGAGATAGACTGGAGATGGGGAAACTAGTTATTAGAAAGTGAGCAAAAAGAATTTCAGGCATCATGGTAAAATTTATAACAAATATATGTGGACCAAAATGTAAAGGAAGATTCATTTTTAGATTTTATTTTTTTGAGACAGACTCTCATTATGTCACCCTCTGTAGCGTGCTAAGGTGTCACAGCTCACAGAAACCTCAAACTCTTGGGCTTAAGTGATTCTCTTACCTCAGGCTCCCAAGTAGCTGGGACTACAGGTGCCCAACACAATGCCCAGCTATTCTTTTGTTATAGTTGTCATTGTCGTTTAGCAGGCCCAGGCTGAGTTTGAATCCTCCAGCCCCAGGGTATGTGCCGGCGCCCTAACCACTGAGCTACAGGTGCTGAGTCCTAAAGGAAGATTCAAAAGGAAAGGATGTGTGAATGAGAGAGAGAGAGAGATTGAGAGAAGGAAAATGGACAGGGCTTGACACTCTTTGGACATTAGTGGCAAAGGAGAGGGGAAGGAGAGGACAGCAGTGACATTCTGGGGCCCTGAATATTTCTAGCTCACTGTCAATAATATGAGTGTCTTGGACAAGCATTTATACTCATTGTACCCCAATTCCCACATCTCCAAAGTCCAAGAATATTAGAATATATCATTTCATAGATGGCTTTAATTTTATAAGTAGAATCGGCTGTTATTTAATATTTTAAATCTCTTTGCACAACTTGAAGCGATCTACAAAACAGATACATCCAAAGAAAACATCTCAAAATATTTGCAGAACAACTAATTGGTTCTAAAATGGACGTATTGGCTTGAAAGTGCTGACATGTTTGTGGACATCTTCAAGAACCTTTAAAAACTGTTTATTGATACCCACTGTGTTCCAGGCACACAGCCAAATAGACGTGGTCTTTGCCTACTTCAATGGAGTCACTCCAAAGACATTTATTAGAGAAAATTTACTAAAAAAAATTTTACTGAGTTTTCTAGAGACAGAAACAGGGATGAAAAACAAGATGGAGAGAAAGGAAAACATTTAAAAATGATGGGAAATTCACCATGCCAGTTCACTATTTATTAATACATGCCCAGAATAATCAAGATGAAAGATGTGAATATTCTGTACTTTTAAGTTTCATTTTCCTCTTAGCTCTTAGGCATGAGCATTATTGTTCTGCTGAGCATTATCTGATATATTTTACGTTACAACCTTGGCCTTTGAACTTAAGCCAATTACTTCATCTTATGTTCAAACAAGGAAGGAAGCCTCCCTCCAAGTCATGAGGAACTGTGGCCCTTCTGGCCTCATTCAGAGATGGTGTGTTGATCTGTAACGTGGCTCCCTCCAAAGAAATCATCAAAGCTTCCTTCAGAGTACTATGTGCAATCTCCAATAAAGGAAAACATCCTGCTTTATGGCCACAGTTAAGAGAATCTAGGGGTTAATGGAAAGAAGGAGTCAGGAGTGCTGGAGAGGAACTTTGTTCTTTGAAGTTTATTTCCCTTTTGAGGCAGGACTTAGAAAAATATTTGAGAAGATAAAAGCAGTGTTTTTCAGAAGTTATAATTAACAGAGAAATAAACTTGGTTGAATCATCTGTGAGACGCTTTTCTGATGTGAAATTAAGTAACGAGGACTAGGCTTGTAGACGAGGAGGCAAAGAATGAGTTCAACCCGAGGTGGCATCAGGAGGGCTAAGGTGCTAACCAAGGAGCAGCAGAGGAAAGACGTCTGGACAAAAGCAGAAATTAAGGGGAAATTAACAGAGCTCAAGGAACACAACAGAGCTCAAGGGTCCAAATACAATTTTGGCATTCTGCCCTTCTCTTATTATTTTTTATCATGTGTCATTTTATCATTGATTGTGATGGAGTATAACATAGAAAGGATAGGATAAATATTTAAAAAATTAAAAACTTGGCACATATTAATGTAAAAGAAGCAAATGTCAATGATTTCATCTAATTCATAAATAGTAAAGGAACAAGTAAGATGTTGAGACTGGTTCAGAGAGATGAATATACCAATCAAAAGATCTTTGAAATAAATCTTCTGACCAATGGAAAGCTGTTTGCCATCTGAAAGGGCAGTGACATTCAAAGTTTTCTTTCCTACTAGACACAAGTCCAGTACCATCAATTGCCTTTGTCCCTTTGCATTGTTATGTACAGGAATAGTCTGAATGACTCGCACGAGAGTTTTTGAAATTATATCAGGGTTATGGCAAGTTAACTTTTACCCCTATGAAGTTTTCAATAGCCTAGTCAGTAGAAAATTGTTCTAAGATGTACATCCTTAGTACTTTAGAGTATTACTCTATTTGTGTGTGTGTGTGTGTGTAATTCCATTTATAGAAAACATCCAAATAAGCGAATTCATAGAGACAGAATGCAGGTAAGGGCTCACCAGGGGCAGGGGACAGAGGAGAGGGGGAGAAAGCGACTGCCTAACAGGTCCGGGTTTCCTTGGGAGGTGATGGATAATGCTCTGGAACCAGATGGGGAAGGCTACACAACTTTGTGAACACTCTAAATGCCACTGATTTTTGCCTTGAAAATAGCTTAACCATTTTAAATGTGAATTTCCCTGCAGTTTTTTTTTTTTTTTTTGTAGAGACAGAGTTTCACTTTGTCACCCTCAGTAGAGTGCCATGGCATCACACAGCTCACAGCAACCTCCAACTCCTGGGCTTAGGCAATTCTCTTGCCTCCAGCCTCCCGAGTAGCTGGAACTACAGGCATCCACCACAATGCCTGGCTATTTTTTGTTTTGCAGTTCAGCTGAGGCCGGGTTTGAACCTGCCACCTTTGGTATACGGGGCCGATGCCCTACTTGCTGAGCCACAGGTGCCGCCCCAGTTTTTTTTTTTTTTTTTTTTTAAGAGCCGAGGTCTCGCTTTGGCTCAAGCTGGTCTCGAACCTGTGAGCTCAGGCAATCCACCTGCCTCAGCCTCCCGGAGTGCTAGGATTACAGGAGTGAGCCACTCTCTCACTTGACCAAAATCTTCTTTTCTAATATGAGTATTTAGTGCTTTAAATTTCCCTCTAAGCACTACTTTAATTTCACCCCCAAACTTTTGATAAATTGTATTTTTATTTCATTCAGATGAAAATATTTTTAAATTTTTCTTGGTAATTAATCTTTGACCCATGGATTATTTAGAAATGTATTTTTTAATTACTAAGTGTACATAGGTTTTCCTGTTATCTTTTATTGACTTTCATCTTAATTCCATTACAATCAGAGAACATAATTTGCATGATTCAATTTTTGGAAATTTAATAAAGCTTCTTTTATGACCCAGGATATACTGTGTCTTGGTGAATGCTTCATAAGTATTTGAAAAGAATGTACAACCTGTTGGTAAAAAGAATATTCTATAGGGCAGCACCTGTGACTCAAAGGAGTAGGGTGCCGGCCCCATATGCCAGAGTGGTGGGTTCAAGCCCAGCTCCAGCCAAAAAACTGCAAAAAAAAAAAAAAAGAATATTCTATAAATGAAATTACCTTGAGTTGGTCGATGTTATTCAGTTCTATAACCTTGCTAATATCCTGTCCACTAGTTCTATTAATTAATGAGAAAGGAGTTTAGAAGTTTCCAACTATAATTTTGGATGTATATATTTCTCCTTTCAATTCTTTCAGTTTTCACTTTATGAAGATTTGTTGTTAGGAAAGTATGCATTTATGATTGTTATGTGTTCTTGGTGAATTGATCCTTTTATCATTATGTAATGTCTTTCTTTATCTCTGGTAATTTTCTTTGCTCTGAAGTTTATACTTTGTTATTAATAAACCTATACCAGCTTTCTTTTATTAGTATTTACTTGATAAATTCTTTCCATTATTTTACTTTAACCTAACTATATCATCATTTTGAGGTGAATTTATTATAGTTTACATATAATTTCATGTGTTTATTTATTTCTAAATCCATTTTTAACATTCTGATCTCTGTCTTTTAATTGGTATATTTAGACTATTTAGATTTAATTTAACAATTACATATAATTACTGATATATTGAATGTGGGCCTAGCCCTCTGGGAGGCAAGAGCATCCCTTGAACCTAGGAGTTTGTGACCAGCCTGAGCAAGAGCAAGACCCTATCTCTACTAAAAAATAGAAAAAAATTATGTAGTCCCAGCTACTAGGGAGGCTGAGGCAAAAGAATCACCTAAGCCCAGGAGGTGGAGGTTGCTGTGAGCTGTGTGATGTCACGGCACTCTACCTAGGGTGATAAAGGGAGACTCTGTCTCAAAAAAAAAAAAAAGAAAAAAATTAGCTGGGTATTTTTGAGCCCAGGAGTTTAAGGTTGCTGTGAGCTAAGCCCATGCCACGGCACGCTAGCCCAGGTGACAGAGCAAGACTTTATCTCGAACAAATAAACAAAAACCCAATCATACCCACCCCTCTGCTTTCTTTCTCATCTCCTATTATAGAGGTTGTAAAACTGTATAGTCAACTTCTTGGCCTCCTTTATGGACAAGAGTGGACATGTGACTTAGTCCTGACAATCAGGTGTAAGGAGAAATCTTTTGGGAGGCTTCTGGGAAAGCTTTGTCTTTGCTGATGAAAGAAACAGCTGATACTGGCCCAACCCTTCCCTCTTCCTGCCTTCACATGGTTGTGATGCCTGGAGACTATAATGGGATAACTGTGAAGATGAAAAGCCAACATAGTAAACATAGCAGAAAGGAAAGATTAAAAAAGGAAAAATGAGGTCTCTGGTGGCACAGACATGCTGCACCAAACTTGGAACTGCCCATCTTCAGAATTCTAGTTACATAGGTAAATAAATGTATTTATTGACTAAGCTGCTGTTAACTGGTGTTCTGTTACTTGCAGCCTAACACAACCAAACTGGTACAAACAATAACTACATGCCAGACATTGGTCTATGAACAATCCAACTCAGTGCAAACAAGAACTTGATGAGGGATGCATTATTATTATCCCTGTTATACAGATGAGGTAATTAAGGCAAGAGGAAATTGAATAATTTACCCAAGTCTGCACACGTAGAAGTAGCACATCAGGGATTTGAAACCAACCACTTAACCTCCAAAGCCCTCACTTCTAATCACTACATATGCACTCTCTCAATAATGGTAATAGCATACATAGAAAATAAAGAAGTTGGAAACAGATGTTTTATAATTGGAAATCCAACTAGAAATGTCTATTAGACACTTAGAAATGCCAAAAATATAAAGGATATTATTTAGAATAGAGAACCATCTGCCTTGAAACAAGAATTGGTTTTAGAACCAACAGAAGTTCTGAATCCTCCTATATACAAGGTGGGTTGAACCATAAATATAGCAACTCCAGCTTGGCCTGAACAATGATCTTTTGTTGATACAATGCCTTGACTGTCCAAAAAACTGACGCCATTTAGTACTAGCGTCTAGGTTCTGGCTTATAAATACAATACATCATTTAAAGGAATGCCGTGGAGCAGGGTCCAGGGCTGCTCTCCACACTTTGCTGCCAAGGAAGATTTTTGGCTATGCATAGTAATTCCCCAATGTAGGCCAGTGCTGAATATAACCTCCATCTTCCAACCAACTGCCGGTTTATAGGCTGTGCTTACCCTGCAAAAGTACCCATGATCTGGAATGGGGCTTCCAAGGATGCTACTGTCCTTCAACATGAGGGCAGCCTGTCCTCAGAACAAGAATAAATGTGGTTTACCTTTATACCACGAGGGTTCAGAGTAAAAAGACAAATGTCATAAGGACCAAAAAAGAGAGAGGGAGGGGAAAATGGGTGACATTCATTCTAAATAACAAAAATCATGGTAATAAGAGCTTGCCTTTGTTGAGCACTGATTGTGTGCCAGGTGCTATGCTAATGATGATGCATGTTCACTTCATGCATTATCTAACTTGAGGCAAGTAATCTCTAGTTTGCTTCTATTTTAACAAAATCACACAGTTTCCAAAGAAAATCATGGTCAACCACTGAAGATATTTTGGCACCTGATGATAGGTTCATGCTAGTCTAGTTTTGTCTTGTCTTTTCTTCTTCCTTTTTGCCATATTTCCTCAAAGGCCTAAAAAATGGTCAGCTGGAACAGTCTGCTGATGCCTGCGAATACTGCAATAATTCTCATGCAAGAATCACAATCAAGGCAATAGATCATTTCTGTAGGAAACAGATTGGCCTGCCTAGGAAAACTGAGAAGTCACATGTATGAAAAAGAACCATCTATGAACTTCCTACTGCCAACTTTGACAAATTGGTATTTACATCGTCCTAGAAATGAGGCAAACCTAATCTTATTGATCCACCACAAGATTATAAATGCTCGGCTGCTTTGAAAACGAACTAAAGAAGGAAAGGATGTCTATTATACAATCATGGTGTTGGTCAGAATGTTTTGTCCTTTCCTTGGTGATGATCTTCAATTAACCCAATTCTCATTTAGATGTGCTGATCTTCATCACAAATCACTGATGACACTGGAACAATTTCACTGTCATTTAATGCTTAAATGATGTTACGATCACTTAAGCAACTAGAGTACACAAATTAAAGCTTTAATTTATACTCCTTTTGCAAAAGCACTTCTCTTACAATTTAATATTTCTCTACCCTCACGCTCCAAGTCCAATCATCACAATTAATTCCGATGCCCCTAACCAAGGATACATGTCTTTACTTATTCTCCCTAAAAATAATGCAGATTATAAAAGGATGAATTTCACTACTGTTCATGATTGTAGTCAGTTGTTCTCAGGTTCTCAGCCTGGGGTCATTTTCTTCTGAGTAGCTAAACAGCCCTATCTTTAACTATTGCCAACAACAGTAACAACAACAAAAAGGGAAAAAAACACACATCACTCTCATTGCAAAGATAAGAATAAGACAGACTCAGTCACCATTGGAAGGGTCCAAAACCACTCATGCCTGGTAACTGGCAGTAGTGAAGTGATCTGCCAAGCCCAGATCCCCAGATCTGTGATCAGAACAACAGCTCACTACATCAGCAAAGTGGTTCCCACAACAGCTCACTACATTAGCTAAGTGGTTCCCCTGCTTTAGTGGACAAATTCAAGTGGACTAGAGTAATAAGACCTGCGGGAGGAATCTTACCTAGTGTCTATGCACACAAACAGGAAAATAGTTCGCAGGTCCTTTCATGATTCTGCAAAAGTTGGTTCTTTGTCTCAGAAGAAAATGAGGAAGTATATTCCCTCCTAGACTTTATCCTTATGGATAAAGGCCTAAGGTAGTATCCAGCATATGATAGGAGATTAATAAATGTTTGTTGAAATTTTTTTTTTTGAGACAGAGTCTCAAGCTGTCACTCTGTATAGAGCACTATGATGTCATCGCTCACAGCAACCTCCAAAGTGGGCTCAGATGATCCTCTTGCCTCAGTGTTTCTATTTTTAGTAGACGTAGGGTCTTGCTTTTGCTCAGGCTGGTCTCAAACTCCTGAGCTCAGGCAGTCCACGTGCCTTGGCCTCCCAGAGTAGGATTATAGGTGTGAGCCGCTGTATCCAGCCTGTTGAAACTTTTTTGAGACACAGTCTCACTCTGTTGCCCCAGGCTAGAGTGCCAAAGTGTCAGTCTAGCTCACAGCAACCTCAAATTCCTGGATTCAAGCAATCCTCCTGCTTCAGCCTCCCAAGTGGCTGGGGCTATAGATGCTTGTCGCAACCCCTGGCTAATAGTTTGTATTTATAGTAATGGCAAAGTCTCACTCTTGTGTAGGCTGGTCCCAAACTCTTGAGCTCAAAGGATCTTCCCACCTCGACTCCCCAGGCAGGCGCTAGAATTACAGATGAGCCACGGCACCTGGCCTTGTTGAAATGAAAATTAACATTTCCTATTGTTGAAGCAAGTATTTTCCCTATATGTACTATGAAGAAATTGAGATCAATTTGGGAAATTGTTAACAAGGAATAAAGCCAGGACTCAAACTCAGGTCTTTCTGGTTCCAAAATTAATGTCCTTTCTATTATGTCATGCTGCTGCAAACCACCTGCTTTGCTAAATTAAGAAAAGACTCTTTCCATTTCTTTTCTAATTATAAAGTTCATAAGACTGTTCTATAAATGTAAAGTCCCCGTCATTCCCATCTCCTTCTTCTCTGCAAATGATCTCCTTCATTCTTTTATTCAAAATGTGGAGGTGCTTCTACGTTAACATCACTTCCTGTTTCTTCCCCATCCTCCCTTCTTTCACTACGTCACAGAGAAAAAGGTGACCTTCTTCTATTTCTGGGTGAATCCCCCTCCCTGTGGTACTTGTTCCAATCCGTTTCGCCATCAATAATCCCAACCTGAGCACATTTTTTTTTTTTGTATGAAAGGTCTTTATTGGCGGGGATGCTGCAGAGCAGCATTAAGGAGGGAAAAGAGGGAGAGAGAGAGAGAGAGGGAAGTGGGGATAAAGGGGGTGAGCAGAGAGGAGAGAGAGATATGGGGGAGAGAGGGGCAGAGAGAGAAAAGAGCGGGACCACATTTTATTACTTCTTCATCCTGCCTTCTGTGATTTCTTTCTGCCAATATATATATAAATGGTCGGAAGTGCACCTGTCGTACACACACACACCACCTCCACTCACAAGGCCACCCCTTGAACTATATCCCTTTCTCTCTCTCCTTCCCTTCACTGTCCTTTTCAAAACTTCAATTTCCTGGGGTGGCGCCTGTGGCTCAGCGAGTAGGGCGCCGGCCCCATATACTGAAGGTGGCGGGTTCAAGCCCGGCCTCGGTCGAACTGCAAAAACAAAAAAATAGCTGGGCGCTGTGGCGGGCGCCTGTAGTCCCAGCTACTCGGGAGGCTGAGGCAAGAGAATCGCTTAAGCCCAAGAGCTGGAGGTTGCTGTGAGCAGTGTGACGCCACGGCACTCTACCTAGGGCGATAAAGT
>CAUYON010035277.1:0-35700 GCA_963573935.1 Arctocebus calabarensis
AAAAAAAAAAAGTGTAGAATAGATTACTACAACTGAAAAGAAAAATATCAGAAATAAAGGTAACTCTCTTGGCTTAAGAGAATATTTGAAAAAGGAAAAGCAGGAGTCAAATTATTTAATATAAAGAACAGAGACAAAAGATTGGAAAATGTATAAGCACAGCTTCATGACATGCAGGGCAACATCAAGTGGTCTAACATAAGAGTAATTGAAAAACCAGAGATGTTGGCGCGGATGTGAAGAAAAGGGAACTCTTCTACATTGCTGGTGGAAATCATGATTTTTAAACATGTGTAATGTAATCTTTCCTGGGTGATACTGTGTTAGCTATAAGATACCAGCACACAAGCATCCCGGCACCTGCTGAAATGTGTAAGAGCTAAGTGAACGTCAAGTCCAGGACAAGCCCTCGGAAAGCCCCAGTATATTTCTGACCTTTCCAAAAACAGTGCAAATAAATTATAATGCCATCATTTACACGGTTTGGAAAAAGAAAAATCACAGCATTTCTTGCAGCTGCCAAGTGAAGACATTGCTTGAGAGAGTTCCCATGAAAATGGCAGGCTCTAATACAGTGAACACAGTCCCCCCCAGGATCCGTATGGTTATCATTGCAGGGATTTTATAGGAATTTTTTAAATATTGAGTCTTCATATTGTCTCTCTAGTAAAGTTTGAATAGAATAATCTTAATTAGAATCAGCTAAGTCTTTTAAATGCTGCTTTTCCTAAAAGGTTGTGAAATTGTACCATTTTTAAGGCAATACAAGATTTGTTATAGTAAGATTTTTATTTCTTACAATCCTAAGTAACAGGATTGTCATTTTTGTAGCATTAGTCATCTTTTAGTTAGATGGAGGTTTCTTCCTTTATTTGTTCTTCCCTCTATTCTTCCTGCTTTCTTTGTTCCTCCCTACATCCCTCTCTTGTGTCCTCTTTTCTTTCTTTTTTTTTTTTTGAGACAGTCACACTTATTAACCCTCAGTAGAGTGCGATGACCTCACAGGTCACAGCAACCTCCAGCTCTTGGGCTTAGGCAATTCTCTGGCCTCAGCCTCCCGAGTAGATGGGACTACAGGTGCCTGGCTATTTTTTTGTTGCAGTTTGGCTGGGGCTGGGTTTGAACCCGCCACCCTTGGTACATGGGGCTAGCGCCCCAGCCACTGAGCCACAGGCGCCGCCCTGTCCTCTTTCCTTCTTCCTTTGCTTCGTTCCCTGCCTTCTATCCCTTTCCCCCCATCCTTCCTTCATTTTTAAGGTTTCTTTTTAGATCCCTTCGCATCTCAAATGATGAGCCCTTGCTTCTGAGACAAAAAGTGAAGAAAACTATTTTTAAGTGATTCTCAAGTTGTTGAAAAGGTAAAAGGGAAACCTTCTCTCTCACCAATCTGGTGGCACGGCATGGAAATATTATTAAAGTAGTTTGAAAACCTCTTAGAATAGTTTTTCCTCACTTTCCCCAACCCTGAAAGCAAACAGACTTTTGACTGATAACAAAGGGACTGGAAGAGAATTAAGGGACAGTGATTATTTTCTACACCAATGTTTTATATCGCATATGTAGCAAATGAGTTATTAAGCAATATGTTAGTGCCTGTCTGTTCTTTATATTACAGAGGAATCACACAAAAAAGTTTTCATCTATATACCTTTGTGTTTCCAGGTTCTGAATTTTCTTATCCTGTGAGTAGCTGCAGCTAACTCTTATTTTACCCAGAAATTTCTTCCTCAATTAAAGACAACAGATCAATGGGCAGAATTCCTTCTTCCCCATTTCCCAGGTAGCGTATCCTAAATTCTGCCACAACCTAAGAAAGAAGACAGGAGGCTCCAAGGCAGGATTTTTTTATTCAACTGGATAAATGACTTACACCAGCCCTAGATTTGATTTGATCTGTACAAAAGCAAAATAGTGTGATATTTCTTGTACCTCTTGTGCAAATGTCACATTCCTTTTTTATTTTTCTTTTTTTGAGATGGAGTCTCACTGTGTCACCCTCCGTAGAGTGCCATGACATCATAGCACATGACAACCTCAAACTCTTGGGCTCAAGTGATCCTCTTGCCTCAGCCTCCTGAGCAGCTGGGACTAGTGGTGATCACCACAACACCTGGCTATTTTTTAGAGACGGGGTCTCTCTTTGGCTCGAGCTGGCCTAGAACCTGTGAGCTCAAGCGATCCACCCAGCTCAGACTCCCAAAGTGCTACTAGGATTACAGACATGGACCACTGTGCCTGGGCAATTATCACTTTTCTTGTGTTGTAGAAGAATTAATCTTTGTTGCCCATACAACATAATAATAGGGAACATTTTTATATGTTCCTGTATTCTAAATCCTGTTCACTGGTATATAACTTACATATATAAAAGGTATGTTCTCTAACTTGAATGAAGTTTGTTTCAGTCTTTGATAATACATCCAAGGTCTATTTACGCTAGTCTACGGTTCGTAGCTGTGCAGCTGAATGGAACAACATCTAAGAAGAGACAGAGTCTCGGCTCTTCATACTGTGAATCTACGGCTAGTAATTGTAAATTCCATCAGGTAATGGGAGATGACATTTGATTTGGTTTGCCTTCTAGTCTCTCCTCTCTCCCTTTATTGATTGTGCTATGCTGCTATCTTTACTCATTTCTTTATTTGTGTCTCTATCACTATCTATTATTCTACCACTCTTCTAAAATGATAAGCTTTATTGAGTGTGTAACGTGTGCCAGGTATAAATCTTACGTTTATCACTCTCATGTAGATTTGGAGAAAAGACAAAGTGAATAATGAAGCAATTGGTGGACTTTAAAGTGTCATGAAAGATAAATGTCAATACACATTTTAAAGTGTTAACTGTTCATGTGGGTAAGACCCACCAAGGTTATTCACATGAAAAATATCCACCAAGGTTATAGGTCTCACTACACAGACTGAGCAGAGCTTCCTTCATTCAACCACTCATCTAGCTCATCTCTCTCTCCATTCACCAAGCATGTCTTAGAGTCCCACTATGTATCAGGAGTTGTAACCATTGTAGATATAAAGCAAGGGAACTGAGATCTCATCTCCATGACTTGCCAGGTCCTGTAGAGTGTCTTGCACCTCCATGCTGGAGCTCTGTCTTCAAGGATCTCTGTTATGACATCCAGTATATTTCATGCCAAGATGACATCTGTCAGCATAGACCTCATATGACAAGACCCTGCTGACTGCAGACAATTAACAGGGTTTACAGCTCCCAGCTGCTTGAGCAGCTCACATATAGCAAACTGGTGTAGCTGGGTCTGGCAGAAGCATTTTCACAGCCATTACAGGGCAGGCTTCTCATTTAATTGGGATGCCTTGGATAGCAGTGGTGCAGGTGACTTCACTAGGTCTGTGACAGAATGTCGTCTGCTGTAGTCCTCTGAGATCTTAGAAATACGCAGGCCAACAGGAGCAGCACACCAGTAGAGTTGGAAGCCACCCACCAGGACAGTTTCCATTAGAATGTATCCAGTGTGTTGTTTCTTAGAGCTCAGAATAGTTGTTAATTTATAGCATGCTTAGAAATGAATTGTATAAAACAAAATTTAAATTTAATTTTTTACTGTGAAGTGTAACTGCAGTGATGTAAGTCCAAAGTAATAACACCTGGGCCACTGGAAAGTACATTTTTAACATCAAGGCCAGATGGTCTGCACTTGTTTTCTTTCTCTCTCTTGCATTTTGCGTTTCTTTTACTTCTAATTATTTAAACTCTTGATATAATTGTTTTATATTTCAACATACCTTGTTTTTACTTTCTGTTTTTCCTGAGTTTTTTTTATTGCCTTTGTTTTTGCTGCTTCATAGAAGTAGAACTTTCCTTTACCTGTTCTTAAAATTATTTACTTTGTCAATTATGTTGCATAACAAATCCCCTTTCCTCACAGTGGGGCCCCTCCCACTGCCCTGGATCTTCTACTGTAGGATGACTTATTTGTTTTCTGGGAATGCTGTACAGTTGTCATTATGAGACTTCTTTTAACTTCACTTCTGTAGTAGAAGCACCATGTTCTAAGACTTTTTAAAATCTTCCTATGTCTTATATTTGCCCTCATTTTGCTAGAGTATATCCTCACAGTGCTTTTCGAGAAGGAGGAATTAAAGAGTAAAGAAGTTGAATCATTGCATGCCAGAATACATCCTTATTGAATCCATATCCTTTCTTAATAATATTGTTGGGCATAAAATTTTAACTCTAAAATCATTCTTCTTTAAATTTTGAACATATTACCTAGCATTTATTTTTGTTCATCCAACGCTGATACTGAAGTCATCTTGTTTCCATTGCAGGGGATCTGATTTTTAGTTTCTGTAAGATTTTCTTTTTTCCTCTGTTCTTTGTCTTTCTTTCTTTGTTTCTTTCTTTCTTTTCTTTTTGTTTTTGAGCTATAAAATTTCTCACGCACATGTGTGCGCATGTGTGTATGTGTGTGGGGGGTTAGAATATGCCTTTCCTTATTTATTCTGCTCAGAGATAGGTGAATCATTCCTATGGTGAATCATCCCATAGGTGAATCATCTGAAAACTTGTTTTCTTCAGTGGTGATTTTGTCAGTGATTTTTTTGATCACATCTTTGGTGATTTCTTCCCATCTATTTCCTCCATTTTCCTTTTTTTGAAATCTTTCTAGTGAGATCTTATATCTCCTGAATGAACTCTGTTCTTTTTTATATTTTGCTCATGTTTCTATCTCCTCTTGTGTCCTGATACGGGTTTCTTCCATTATGTTTTAGTCACTGGCAGATCTCTGCCCACTTCCTTTCTGCTTTGTCAGCTGCATTTCTGTGAGGTTGCTTTGGGAGGGAAGGCAATGGGTTCCTATACCTTCACTAGACCCTAAAGTGTACTATCTGCTAGAAACTTGGTGCAGACTCATTCACTGAAGATCTCTCTGTCAAGTCTGTTTTCCTCACTGCTGTAGATTTATACTTTTCGATGTGTGTCTTCACTGTCAATTCAGTGAGAATTGAAAAGGGCTGGAGGGAAGCCTGTGTGGCAATTTGACCATCTTTAACTGAATAGGTTGCACATTTTTAATGGCTTAATCAGGTGAATAGCTTACTAAAAAATCTGGCTATGTGTAGGAAATCTGTCCCCGAAGACTGACATTACCGACAGGAAATAGAAACTATAACCTGGACTTCCACAGACTTGAATTGAAGGTTAAATAGAAAATTCTCATACTCAGTCCAATCCAAAACTTTTAGCACACTCTGTTCTTGTTGTAGCTGGTTTTCTCTTTTGCATGCATAGATAGGGTAACCAGCTTACTTGAGGATACAATTCTCAAGGGATATGATTAGCAATCATCATTGCTTTTGTCTTGCGTTTTCCCTTTAAAGTTATATGATGAATAACTGTGGATTCTTTTTACTGGAAAGCCTAGGGCAAACCAAGAGTCACTTTAAATGGCCAAAGAGTCTCACATAAATAATTAAAGTGGCTTTGTCTCCAATAATATACAAATTCCAAATTTTACTTAAAATCAGTCTTCCATCTTTCCTTGGCCCTCTTCTGTCAGGAGGATAACCTAAATTTTCAGCTCAGGTGGAATTAGAAGTAAGCAAGAGAAATATGATCTTGCCTTCTATAATTTCAGTAGAGGTTTAAAACTAACTGTCTAAATGGGAACCTTTCTGTGGCTTTCACCATTGAGTCTTTCAGTCCATAGCTGCCTTAAGATGGGCAATGATGCTCCTTCACCAGTCCCCTCCTGAGCTCTGCACAGTGTAACACACAGATTTTTATTCCTGGGGTTCCCTTTCCCTCACAGTATAACACAGACTTTTACTCCTGGGGTTCCCTTGCCCCCACGGTGTAACACAGGCTTCTGCTCCTGGGGTTCCCTTGCCCCGAGAGTGTAACACAGGCTTTTACTCCTGGGGTTCCCTTGCCCCCATAGTGTAGCACAGGCTTTTACTCCTAGGTTCCCTTGACCTGGCATCAGACTGTCTCACTAATCTACTGCATCTCCAACTGTGGGGGATGCACATCAGGTCCTCTGAGTGATCCCTTAGAATTTTCTGTCACAATTTTTTTGTGAACAGGCTATTAGAAGATGCATCTCCTTTGCCATTCTTCTCTTAGTAGATAGACTTTTATCCCTATTCTTGCCAAAAAAAAAATCCCCTCTGTGATTCCAGCAGTCATGGTGACTGGTGACCTCTCTCAAAGTCCCTTTGGCCAGCATCAGCTATGGTCTCCAAGCCTCAGTCAAAGTGAAGAAGGGAATGATTGCATTGTAACAGCTAATACTTCTTAGTGCTGAGGGCAAGTGTGAATTAATTTTGGGAAACTCTGTGAACTAAGGAAGATTACTTAGGCTTGAGTTCTGTAAGTGGAGTAGAATCTCATTAAAACAAGAAAAGGAAATGAATGGGCTATTGCCAATAAGTGACTTGAGATTGTCACTAATTTGAAGGAAAAAGTTCTGAGTGAAAGCTAAAAGAAGGGACTGACTTCTAAGAAATTTAAACAGCACAAATTTGAGTAAGAGTTGATTAGGAGACAAAATTAAAATTATAAATAATTTTATAGGGAGTTAAATGTTAAAGTACCTACTAATTAATTTTATAATTAAGAGGATGAAATAATTTTCATTTTAGTTCCTAGAAAAAACTCTTAAGGAACCATAATTTATTTTGATGTCATCAACTTAAAAATAATGGGCAGACATAAAGTTTAAAATTCAGAATTTCAACAAAAATATTTTATTTATTATCTTATGTGCCTGAACACCATATATTGTTTTAAAAGTCAAATCAGGTAGAACTGGTAACATCCCCTGAAGCAAGATGATTCATGAAGATAATAAATTCTGAAAAATACTCTGATAGGATAGATAACTGAACTACTATTTTGGACTCAGTTCTGAGAAATTGGTTGCAAGTTAATAGCTAAATATCTACTAAGGCTTGTTATATATTAGGTGTTTTCTTAGTTATTAATGTATTTTAATTAAATAAATCTTCCCAAAGTGCTTATAGATAGTTTTCATAATTTCTATTGCACAGGTGAAGGTGAAGAAATAAGGCATAGAGATTCTAAATAACCCCTCAAGATCACACAACCAGCAAGCAGCAAAATTGAAATAAATAGTAGGTTATTTGGTGCCAAAGCTCTATTCTTAATAATTAGGCTGACAGAAGTGACCAAACCCTGGTGAGAAAAATGGATGTTATCATGGTGTTTGAGTGGGCCAGGAAGTAGGGATCACAAAGTCAGAATTATACAGTTCCAGACTTAGTCTTATTTCCATGCCATTAGATTTTGGAAAATGATTTGAAGAGAATGGGGATATCTCCAAAATACGGTCCTGACAGGCAAAATTCCTAACTAGCGCAATGTTGGATAATAGGAAGGCACCACCCCAACCCTGTTTTATTTCTCTCTAAATATGGAGTGGGATTTGGGTAAGTAGCAGTATATTAAAAAAAAAAAAAAGAAGACCCAGATTTTGTGCACAAACATGGCTTTGGCTGATCTCTTTTGTGGTCAATACTAGGATATAGCCAATAAAATGTAATGATGGCTTTAAGAAGAATGGCAAAAGCAAGGACATAGGAGGCCTGTTCTCATCTACACTGACACGACTAGACCAGAATACTGCTCACAATTATGGACAAACTGACACATTCATAAAGGGCCAAGTCTATATAACCTGATAAAGAAAGACTCTTTATTTTAAAAGAAAGTAATTGATGAGGAATAGTTGACTATTACCTTGAAGGGGAAAGAGGAGGATATATATATATTATATACATATACACACACGTACATATTTGCTTATGTAAAGATTAAGGTCTAATAATAAAAAAAGGCTTTGGGTTGGTTTTGTTTGTTTACTTCTTAAGAGGCAAGGACAAATATATATGTGCAAGTCAATATAAGCAAGTACTTTGTCACAGAGTTGACAAAAATAAAGTTTAAGTATTAAGCTAAAGAAAAATTTCAGTTAATTAACAGAATGCTTTGTTTTGTTGGTTTATATCTTTCCTATTCAATAAAACTTATTTGCTTGGTACTTTTTGACTGATATGCTTAACTTGACCAAGTATTTTGAAACTGTGAAAGTGCATCACAGTCTTTTCATTGTGAAAATTGTTATTCGATAGCACAGTCATTTTTCACTCAGCATGGTTTGCTCAAAGACATCTCCATTAATGAGAGTGTGTTACCTTTGCATAGTTTTCAAATGCTGTGGTGATTTGTACTGTTTAAATAAAGCACATCCTGGCATGAAAATGAATGAATGCCTCCTGGCACTGTGCATGTATTCCTTAGAGTTTATGATAATTAGGATACTTGTTTAATTGCTTTCCCTCTATTTCTATTGGGTTGTGGCAGCTAAAGAGCAGCTTCTAAATCATCTGTGTTACATACATAGATAATTTATAAACTCATTTTTGAGCTCAGAGAAAAAATCCTGAATGCCAGTAAGTCAACTATTTAATTTTGTGCCCATCGTTATTACTGATAGTACATTTGTTCTGCTGCTTGGACAGGAACGATGGCTCTTGGAATGACTGTTCTTCAGAATTAAGTCATTTTAGCCATGATGAGTAAACATTGTATTACTAGAAAAGTTTTTACATAATAAGAACTAATATTTCTTATTAGTGTAGCCAGTTTACAGATGCTGATTTTTAAATACACACATGTATAAAGTAGCTGTCAATCATATTAAGGATGACTATTCTATTTTATGCTAATATAAGTATTAGGAAATAATTGCTGTCACTTAAAAGGACTATGTTTTAATAATACCTTTAATAATCTTAAATATATATAGTTCATTACATTTAAGAACATTTAAGGATATTGAATGAGAGTTGTTAATGTTCAGTGTTACAGGGCAATAGTTATTTTCCAAAAATCTATTCTTCCCAGAGCAATTTTTTATTATAATGAGCCCAGTTTCCTGGGGTGTTATTATTGGGTCAGAATGGGTCAGAAACTGAAGTGATTCCTTATAAGGAAATCATGTGCAAGTTCATATTAAAGACAGGATGAAATCAAGATAAAGAGATTGTATTTGTTATATGATCAGACAACGGTTTTCTTCACATATACACAGTGACTTTTAGAGTTACTGACTTGTTAGATTCTTTGCACTTTCCGTTTTTATGTGGAAATCTAAAATCTTAAATATAGTGTGTGGTTTTATTTAATCCCATTTATCTTAAAACTTATTTTGCGATTGGCTGTGATTTAAATTGAACTTCCCCATAGGGAATCATGGAACAAATCTGACTATTATCCAGAGAAGCTCAAAAATGTCATAGAGAATTATACACTCTGAGTACTCAAATAGAATTATACTCGACAAATATGCTTGAATACATGAAATATGTAAACAGAAATGGATAGGGTAATAGGCAAAAAGAAAAGAATGGAATGAAATATTGACAAATAAAGTAGCTGTTGAGTAAGGATGGATAGTAGTTGGGGAAATATTTTTATTTTGTTAGCTTTTAACATAAATGAAACATTTTAAAGTAATAATGTAAAATGGGCACCAAGTACAATTTGCTGACTTCACGCAGGATGGTGTAAGAGTACTCAAGAAAGGATAAGTTTAGAACTGGAAGGAAGGCTTTTATCAGGGACAGGACCCAAACCCACACATTATAGCCGAGGAGACTAATAAGTAAATCCAGTTTGTTTCAATTTTGACAACTTGGTATCTGAAGGATTATCTGATTCACTGTTCAACCCATTGCAGCATGTCATTGTTCAAAGAACAACGCTCAATTATATGGGATCATTTCTAGATTTAAGCTATTTTGTAAAAGTTATTTTATATTGGTGACAACATGCAGTTTCTTTGTTTCAAAACAGAAGGTAATACCTAAAGCTATGATTCAACCTTCAAAAGAGGTAGTTAAAAGAAAAGTGTTTTGATCTTACTTTATAGCATATATAAAAAGAAATTGCAGATATATTGTGGAAATAGATGTGAAGGGCAAAACAATAAAGCTTTTAAAAGAAATCATAAGGGAATCTTTTCATGACATGGGGTTGGCAAAGATTTCTTAATCAAAATATAAAAAGCACTAACCATGAATAAAAACAAGGAAAATGTAAAGAAGTAAACTAAGATAGAGTATAGTAATAAAATTCTCTTCAACAAGTGGATGTCATTAACTAAAATCCAGCCACAGAAATAGAAAATATGTCTGCAAAACCTTTACATAGCAAAGGGCTCTCAAATTCAAAATATATATGAATGTCCACAAATTGGTAATCAAAATACAGACAATCAAATACAAAAATGGGCAAGAGTCTTGAACAAGTACTCTGCAAAAGAGGATATCCAATAGCCAAAAAAAAATATGAAAATGAGTGTAACTTTATTATAGAAAGAAAAGTTGAATTTGTAACATTATATTATACATACTAATCAAATGGCTACTATGAAAAAGAAAAATCAGTCTGCTGTGGTGACTCAATACCTGTGATCTCAGCACTTCGGCTGGCCAAGGCAGGAGGCTCTCTTGAGGCCAAGAATTCTGCACTAACTAGGGCAACATAGCAAGACTTCATCTCCACAAATTTTTTTTTTTAAATTAGCCAGGCATAGTGGGGTGCGCCTGTAGTCCCAGTTACTCACAAGGCTGAAGTAGGAGAATCACTTGAGTCCAGGAATTCAGGAACTGGAGGTTATGCCAGCTATATTTGAGCCACACTGCACTACCTCCTGGGTGACAGAATAAGAACTTGTCTCTGATTTTAAAAAGACAGAAAAAGAAAAATCATACTAAGTTCTGGCAAGGATATGAAGCCACTGAAACTTCCATTCATTGATAATAAGATTGTGAATTTGTATAACCACTTTAGAAACTGTTTTGTATTATTTATTAGAACTTAATAAATCCACCCATCAATTGGACATGAAAAGAAGGTGTACATCTCTTCACCAAATCACATGTATAAGCATATTCATGTAAGTCCTCGAACTGGAAATGTCTATTAACAACTCAGATGTCTAAGAATATATTGTGTTAAATTCATACATTCTAATATCTTACAAAAATGAGAAGAACTGAGAGAAAAAAATGAGAAAGTTGCAATGCGAATGAATCTAACTACCACAATCTTCACTGAAAGACATCATACACAACAGAGTACACACTGTGTGATCCATCTGTAGAGAGAGGCTGGGAGTTGTGGCTCACACCTATAAATCCTAGCACTCTGGGATGCTGAGGCAGGTGAATTGCTCAAACTCTGGAGTTCCAGACCAGCCGGAGCAAGAGTGAGACCCTGTCTCCACTAAAAATAGAAAAACTATCTGGATACCATAAGAGACCCTGTCTCTAAAAAAATAGCTGAACATTGTGGCTGGCACCTGTAAAAGGGTTGCTCAAGCCCAAAAATTTGAGATTGCTGTGAGCTATGACACCATAGCACTCAACCCCAGGGTGACAGAGTGAGACTGTTTCAAAAGAAAAAAAAGTCTGTAGTGATAAATAGATAAATACCAAGATATTTTTTGCTGAAGGGGATCTAGAAGAGGATTGGATTTCTGGTTTCTGGGATTCTGGTAATATTTTATGTTTGGAGAACTGGTTATATTAATTGGTTTTACTTTGTGAATATTAATTGATTGTAGATTATGATTTGTATATTTTTAATTATATAGAGCATGTTATAATAATTTTTACAAGGTAAAGAGAGAAGGAGAGAGACAATGAGAGAGGAATGGGGAAAAATTGAAAGCCCACAGTATTCTATTGATCCTCTGTGATTTACTGAGGCTTTCTTTTTGACCTGACAAATGGCCAACTTCGTAAATGTTTATGCATACTTAAGTCGAGTGTGCATTCTGCTTTGAGAGACAGAATTTTATGTGTCTAGTGGCTCAAATCTAACAGGAGTTGTTAAGTTATATTGTTGAGGTTGTCTATATTATTGCATATCTTTGCATATCTTTTCTGCATGATCTATATTTTCTGAAACAAGTATGATAAAATCTTCAATCCACTTTTTAAATGCATCACCCCTACCTCCTCTTGTCAGTTAATCCTTTATATATATTGAAGCTATATTGTTGGGTGTATGTGTATCTATAATGAAGGCATGCTGGTCATCTATTACTCATGTAAAAATGTGTAGAATTTTATCGTCTCCTAATTTTTGACTTAAATTCTATGTTTTCAAATGTTAATATTACCACAGCTTTCTTCATTATATATTTACAAGATACATCCTTTTACATTCTATCAATGTCAGAGTTTCTATGTCTTTTGGTTTATGTCATTTATATATAGTTTAATTGGTATCTTATTAGGATTTAACTTTTTAGAGTTATCTTCTTGTGTGTATTTTCAAGTTATTTCAATTTTAATAGTTTTTGCTTTCTTGGAATAGTTTTAAGGTTTTCTTTTTTATTTTCCCTGATGGTTCAAAAGTTATACTTTCTAATTTTGTATATTATACTTACCATTCGTTTAAGAACCATATTCACTTTATTATTTCATTCATCTAATTAATGCAGCAATATGTAGGGGAAAAGGACTATGTCTTTCTCCTTCCTGAAGTTCATGGCTGGACTCCTTATAATAAAAGACAGATTTACAATTTGACAAATTCATGTCACATAAGTTATGCTTAGGCTTGATGAAGAGTGGGCAGTTGTAGAGAAATATGGACAAAGGGGTATAATGTAATGGTACTAAAGTGGGGAAAATTTTGCAAGGTCTGTTTGTTCAGAATCTTCTTGGCATTCCTGCGTCTTCTGCTTCCTTCTCCCAAGTATAGGGAAGGCACCTCTTAAATGACCCCTGCTTTGGGTGGGGGTCGTGCTTCAGATCCATATTTGCCTGAAGTGTGACCTGCTTCAGGGAAGAAGGGTAAGAAGCCGGAGAGGGTAATCTTCCTATTTCTACTGTTTTCTCAAGTTCGGATAGCATATCCTGAACCCCATTCATTTCTTCCCTCTAATAAGACAAGTACTTTAGTAGTGGAGGGAGACTATTGTTTGCTGATTTAATATTAGTAGATATGTATTTTAGATTCAGATGTGAAATGTATTTCTTTCTTTCTTTCTTTTTCTTTTTTTTTTTTTCGAGACAGCCTCAAGCTGTCACCCTGGATAGAGTACTGTGGCATCACAGCTCACAGCAACCTCCAACTCCTGGGCTCAAGCGAGTCTCCTGCTTCCGCCTCCCAAGTAGCTGGGACCACAGGCTCCCGCCACAACGCCCGGCCATTTTTTGGTTGCAGCCTTCATTGCTGTTTGGCAGGCCAGGGCTGGATTCAAACCCGCCAGCTCAGATGTACGTGGCTGGCACCTTAGCCCATTGAGCCACAGGCGCCGAGCCTTTTTGTTGTTGTTGTTGTTGTTGTTGCAGCTTTTGGCCAGAGCTGGGTTTGAACCCACCACTTCCAGTATATGGAGCAGGCACCTTCCTCCTTGAGCCATAGGCACTGCCCTGAAATGTATCTCTTGTTGTAGCTGATGATCAAAAATGTTGAAAGCCACAAGTCCTTTTTTGAAAGTTTGCCATATTTCTTTCAGGTGTTCAGTTTATTTCTCTGGCACGGTACCAGATTATTTTTATTCAGGTATTCACCATGGCACACAAACAGCAGGAAATGGTTCTCAGAATGAGGAGCATTCCAGTATAATACAAAGGTCTCCACAACCAATGTGCTATATTTCTTTAACCATGCTCAAGAGACTCCAAAAATAATAATGAATTATTTATGATTTCAATGTTTGAAAATGGTTTCAAAGTGCAAAGCCAAAATTAGTAGAATTATCTTAATTCATATGCTTCTTTCAAGAAAGGAAAGTGTGTGTCAGTGATCTAATAGAGTGACAAAGATATAGCTAGTCTCCTCCTGTCTATAACGTGGTAATAATTAATGGAAGCAGGTCATTGGGGTTGGGAGTAAGTTTGATAGAGAAGGATTGAGGAAGACTTACTGTTGGCAAGCTGTGGTGTCTTATGCCTGTAATCCTAGCATTTTGGGATGCTAAGGACTGCTTTGAGACCAAGAGTTCAAGATCAGCCCGAGCAAAGGCAAAACCCAGTTGCTTTGGCTAATAGAAAAATTAGCCAGGTGTACTATAGGTACATTCCTATGGTTCCAGCTACTCTGGAGACTGAGGCAGGAGCCTAGGAATCTGGGGTTACAGTGGGCTATGATGATGCCATGCACTTCACCCTGGGTGACAGAGTAAGACTACCTCAAAAAAATAAATAAATAACTAAAAGACTGACTTACTGCTGTTACCTAAGCTTCATGCTTACACTGATTTTTCATTTTGCAGCATCGTTTTAAAATCCTGACTTTATATACATAATGGGCTATTGCACTACACAAAGCTCATTAACTTTAGGTATTGGAAACACAAATTAGAAATCAGAAAAAATTAAATTTTTATTGATAGGTACTAGGCAAAGATGCTATTGACTCTTACATTGTTTGTTATGTAAAGCTAATACTCATTTGTATTGGTCAGTGCTCCTTTGACATGGTTTATAATACTTTTATTACCAAGAAGGATTAAAAATTGGATCTCCAAATTAATTTTCATAATATCCGATCATGTGGTAAAATATAAAATTTATTTAACTGTATAGGGAACAAAGAAAAGGGGAAAGAGTCAAATTTTCAGAGAAAAGCCTTTCTTTTTTATGTAGAAAATACAGTGAAAACTCTTTTCACTCAATCTTGGGTCAATGTATCCTAGCAATTCTATGAAAACCTGAATACCCTTACTTTTCTCTAACTAATTTGTAAGAGAACACAGCAAATGAACTGAGTATTAACTTTGAAACAAGAAGACTTGAGCTTATATTGTGACTTTGCAACTGATAAATTACGTAACTCTGGCCAAGTGACTCTAGATGTGAAAATTTCTTTTTTGCTAATTAGCACTAATTTATAACTTGCAAGTAACCAATTAGGTTATAATGTTCACTTTATGAAAGTCACTTTTGTTCAGCTAAGTGTTACATTACCGCTAACATTGCACATAATTAACCATTTGTCCCCTTCTTGGTTCAGTGGTTTTAAAAGATCCACAATAAATTAAAAATGCTGAATCCTAAATTTCAATGCAGAAACATAAAGTGGGATTTCTCTATAAAAACCATTTATTTGAATTGTAGAATCTTAAAAAGATAAGTTATGTTAAAGATTCAGTACATTTAAAATGAATACATACTCAACTCATGAACCTTGGCAATACCAAGTGCGGACATCACTGGAAACCATCAAACAACAACTCTATTTAATGACACTATTAGGTTGGCAGTATTATGGATTCATTCAACTATACTTCCATTTTTTATCAGGATTTCACAAATACTGTATTAACAATCTCAGTACACACCAGTCACACAATAGGTGTGATGTGTGTAAGTTATATTCCCTTAATGCATGGCCTAACTTTTTGTTTTAATTTTTAAGAGACATTTTTCCAACATTAATATACATTTATTCTTTTCAAGTTAAGAAGAAATCTTTGTTTGTTGAATGGTTTAATAGATGTCTGGCATGCATTCAAAATCATTTAATTTTGTAGCAGCTCAGTAAAATAGACATATTTCACACACACACCCTTTTTTGCATCTCAGAGTGTGTTATGGTTTAAAAGCTGTCTCTGCCCAAATGCATATTGGAATTTAATCTTCAGTGCAGCGGTTTTGAGAGGTGGGGCCTTTAAGAGATAACTGTGTCATGAGACTTTCCCCTTATGAATGGGTTAGTCCAAGGGTGTCCATTTTTTTCTGCCAAACACTGGAAGAATAAGAGTTGTGTTGGGCCATACATTCAACGCACAAACACTAATGAAAGCTGACCAAAGAAAAAGATCCATGCACATTTTTCATGATATCCTAACTGACGCCGACACCACAGATGAGCAACAATGTCCTCACAAAATCTGCACGTTGGATACCCAGCCCATTCATGAATTAATGGGCTAGTGGATTAAAGGGTTATCATGGGGAGGGAACTTGGCTTTATCAAAAGATTGAGAGAGACCTGAGCTAGTTAGATGCTGAGCTCCCTCATCACCGATGCCACCTCAAGACTCTGCAGAGTCCCCTCCAGCCAGCAGGCCCTCACCAGATGTAACTCGTCTACTTTAGACTACTCAGCCTCTGTAACTGTGATAAATAAATTGCCTTTCTTTATAAATTGCCCAGCTTCAAGTATACTGTTATAAGTAACAGAACATAAGTACTGAGAAATTGGGTGTTACTAATAATAAATATCTGAAAATATAGAAGAAGCTTTGGAACTAGATAATGGGCAGAGGCTGGAAGAATTTGGAAAAGGCTAGAAAAAGACAAGGTTCTGATGAGGGCTTAGAAAACAAGCAGACTAGGGAAAGTTTGGAAGTCCTCAGAGATCAGTTGAGTGGTCATGTCCAGAATGCTGATAGAAATATGACAGTAAAGCTCACCTAGATGAGGTTTCAGATGGATTGCTGGAACATGGTATTGGAAACTGGAGTAAAGGCTATCCTTTTTATAAACTGGCAAAGAACTTGGCTGCATTGTGTACATACTCCAGGACTATATGGATTGTAGAATTTAAGAGCAATGAATTAGGATATCTTGCAGGAAGAAAAAATTTAAACAGCAACACATTCAGACTACTGCAGAAAGGGGGAAAATGACTTAAAGATGGACTTTATAATCAAAAAAAAGATCTGGAGTGCTCTCAGGCTGGCCATGTGAACAGTGAAAAAGCGAGTTTGGGAGTGGAAACTAAGGATGTGTGTGGTCTACTCACCTTGTGCTAAGGAATTGAGTGCAGGGGCAAGGAATCCCAGAGCCAATGAAGGAAGACCCCATATGCATTCCAGAGATCTGTGAGGCTGCCCCTTCCATCACAGGCCCAGAGTCTTAGGTGGGCACAATGGTTTCAGGGTAGAGCCTTGGGGTACCCTCCATGGCTTGCTGCCCCAAGTTTCCTCAGGTCTCTGCTCTTCTGCATCCCAGTGTGATGCTTCTTGGCCACCCCAGCTATAGCCCCAGTTTCCCTAGATGTGGAGCAACCCACTACTCAAGAAGACACAAGCCATAAGCCTTGGTGGCATTCACATGCTGCTAATTTTGTAGGTTCACAAAAAGTAAGTGCTGTGGAGGCTGACAGCCTTAACCCGGATTTCAAAAGTTGTTACTGAAAGCCTTGGAACTCAGGTGCCACATGGCCACTTGTTAAAGAGATGATGTCACCATGAAAAGCTCTCATTAGGGCAAAGCCAAGCAGAAATATGGGGTCAGAGGTGATGTGGAGTTGCAGAATCGTCCCCACGAGGGCGATGCCTGGGATCTGACCTCCACTGTGGAGTCCCCAGCAGCATGCAACATCTGCCTGCAGGAGCTTCAGTCACAGGGCACCAACTCACATGAGCAGCCACGGGGCCTGCACCCAGCAAAGCCATAGGGATGGGGTTGCATGAGGCCTTGGGGGGCCCAACTCCGGCCCCAGTGTTTCCAGGATGCAGCACATGGAGTCAAAAGCGATCATTCTCCAGCTTTAAGATTTAATGTCTGTCCTGCCAGATTTTGGACTCATTTGGGGCCTGTGATTCCTTTAGAAGAGAAATATCTATTTTATGCCTGTGTCAACAGTGCTTCTTGAAAGTAGATAACTTGTTTTGTTTTCACAGGCTCATAGATGAGCTTCTGGACTTTGGACATTTGAGTTGAGGCTGAAATAAGTTAAGACTTTGGGGCTATGAGTACGGACTGAATGTATATGAGAAGGACATGAGTGGAGGGAGGACAGGGGTGAAGTGCTATGGCTCGAATGTCCCTTTGAAACTCATTGAAATTTAACCTTCACTGTGGCAGCATTAAGAATTGGAGCCTGTGAAAGGTCACTGGGTCATGAGTGACCCATTCTGGCCCTCATAAATAGATTAATCCATTTATGGATTAGTAGATTAGTGAGTTAATGGAGTTACTGTGGAAGTGGGAATTGGTGGCTTTATAGAAAGAGTAAGAGACACCCAAGGTTGCACAGTTAGCTCCCTTCCCATGTACTAGCATGGGATGCTGCAAAGGCCCCACTAGCAAAAGAGCCCTCAGCAGATGTGGTCCTTCAACCTTAGACTTCTCTGCATCTGTAACCATACGAAACAAATTTATTTTTTATTCATAAAATAAATTACCCATTTTCAGGTATTCTGTTATAAGCAACAGAATATGGGCTAAGAAAATGTGATATGTTATTTGGTCAGATTTACATTGCCAGCCAATTGCCAAGACAAGATCTGTGCTCAAAGAAAATTAATCTCATGCAGTGTTTTCAGGGACATTTCTAGGACTCATTGGCCTACCAGTGAGAGGCGGCTTCAGGAATAGTGGTTAATCTGCAAGTGAATAGTTTCATGATTTTTCTTCACCCCTTAGGCCAAATGAATCACAAATTATCATAGTCATGGTCACTGAAAGCATTAACTACTCAAACATACCCTAAGTTCTCTGACAAAATGAGTTTTCCTATCACACTGGTGACTCGGATGCTATGTGGAACATTGCACAGATCTTCATTCGGTAATTGTACAATATGATGATCATAGTATAATCAGTTAAACATACTGCAGTACTAGTTCCTAACTCTCTTATGATGTGAAGCACAATTCACCATGCTGTAAAGTCCCGTTGTCTTACGCAGCTTGAATGAGTAATGAGAAAATGGCAGCCTTTGGTCATGGTTTACTGTTCATTCACATAGAATTTGCATGTCACTTATTTACATCATTGACCACCACTTTGTGGCCCTTTCATGCTCCTTTGAGTAAAAGCAATTCAAGGAATCACTTGTTTTTCTTGTTTCCCTCAAGCCACTGACTCCAGAGTGACACAACTCCCAGCCTCTGTGCCTTTCTAGCACTTCCAGAAAGCTCGGCGGATCTCTAGAAATCTGTGAATTAACTCTCCAACTTTAATTTCTTTCACCTTCTTGTCTTAGGTGTGCATGTAAAAGCAGTGATGTAAACAGGGAAAGCAGTTGGATGCAAAGCCTAACATTGTCTTTAACACCTTGAGGGAAGCAGAGATGGGGCGTAAGGCCTGAATGTGAGGAGCGGATGATGGAGGAGGAGAACTAATGCTTTTCTAGGTGGTGGAAGGGAGCTTACCAGAAGGGAAGCCAATTGCCTCAGTACCATGGAAAACCAATTTCCATTGACATCAGTGTTATCACAGGTCTTCCTAAGACCCCAGCCACCCTAAGGGCAGTTGCAGAATTGAGTTTGCATTCAGTAGTAGTTCCCCAACCTTTTCTCATAAATAAGACTGTGGGTTTATCAAAGTCTGCAGCTGAAGCCAATTCTTTCCCAATTTCTTCTTTTATCCTCTCTCTTTTCTCTTTTCTATCCATCTAAGCGAGAAGATGCAGGAGGCTTGACTTGGAGGCTCTTGCTTCCTTGGAGAGCACTGTGTTTGTCTTTGGTAAGTGCACACAATAGCACAGACACAACCGACCCCCAGTGCTAAGGTCACCTCCACTGCTGCCCCCCTGGAGGAATGAGATAGTTCCGGGTGTGAAGTGGTTTTCTTATACCAGAAAAAAAGTTTTTGGTAAAATGGCTGTTTACCCACTGGCTTAGGAATACCTCATTGAAATTTAAAAAAAAAAAAAAAGTAGTTTGACCATGACTCAGTAAAATATACATAAATGAATAGCAGAGCCTTAGTGTTATCAAATAAAGGACTGATAAATAAACCCCTGAATTTTCACTGGGAACCACAGTTCTTTCCAATATGGTCACACGAAAAGGCAACTGCAAAATGAAATGACGCATAAAGTACCTTACCAAGAGGAATTGACATGTTAATGTTTAATTTCTGCTCATAAAATATAATAACCATTGAATTCTGCTTTTTTACTTCCCAAGAATAGTTAACCTTGTGCATAGTACTGATAAGCAAGCATTTATTAGATGCCTTCTAATTATCTAGCTCTAGCAACATGCTAGGTACCATAAAAACATGGAAAATATGTGAGGTATGTCCAAGTGAGCTAGTCCAAAAGCAAAGTCCTCATGTGAGAAGCAATAATAGAAGACGTCATTAATTGCCATAGGAATTTAGAACATGTAAGAAACTAATAGGAGCTAAGAGAACTGGAATGGTCTTCCAATGGAAGCTGGGACAGATGCTTTTATTGATATTATCATTCATACTCAACGAATGGAGAATTTTAAATCCTGAATTAATGTGTGGTAAGGCACCGAGAAGCATCTGATAGCCTCTTCAGCTCTGAAAATGCACAAGGATAATTGTGCTTACTGTTTTTAGTGGCTGTTGACTTTATTCACCACCTTCACTCAGAAATAGTGCCCCAGCCCTGATTTTGTCAAAACCAGTGAGTCTGATGATAATGCTATTTCCCAGAAGATTTCAACAATACTACATCATGTGAAATTATTGGACTGGACTAAAGTCACTGCTATAATCAGAATAGTTGATGCTAAGGAAAACAAATTTTTTCCACTTACAATTTGTTCTGAGTATTTAAAAGGCAATTGACTATCAACTTGGTGGGATACTGCTTATAAGAGCAGTTTCAACAAACTGATGTCTAGTTTTGCCCGACCCCTTAGAGCACCACTCCAAAGTGAATCATTAAAGCAATCCAAAATACTGTATATAGTTCAGATTTATAAATGATTCAAAATTCACATATGACTTCTGTGCATTGGCATTAGTGTAATTCTGTGTTTTCCACAGTTTCAAATGATAAAATTCATAACCCATGAAATGTTGGTATGTGCTCATAACATACCCACTGAGTTCAATCAATCTCAATGACATTCCACTTAACCTGGTAAAAAATGAATAGCAGCTGGAAGATTTGGCAAACTAACAAATAATACTATTTAAAAAAAAAAGAAGAAGAAGAGTTGTACATGTATTAGCTGAACTAAAAACAACATGAGAACCCCTGCTAAAACTGAGGAGTGGTAAGTTCAGTGTAGAGTTATTAGATGTGGTGTGATTTTGTTTATGTGAAGACTTATTACCAGGAGCAAGAAGCAAAGACAGATCCATAAGTCAGAAAAACTCACTTTAAATGGGGTAAAGGCCTGGAAAGATAGTGAGCACTGCAGGATTTATGCATACTCTTTGTATCTCTGTGATATTTTGAAATAAATCTGAATTATCTCATTCAAAACAAGACCGTGGTAATCCATATCTTCCATAAGAATGGCCTTGGAAACCGTATGGCCCTCTGTATCTATGTTGATTCTCTCAGCTACACATAAACTCAGTCTTAGAAAACATGCATTGTCCCAAAGCTGCTTCTATGTTAAGTCCTACCTCCTAAATTTACTTTATTCCATGAAAAAGAAGATAGGCATAGACATTGTTGTGGGAGCAAGTAGAAAAGGACATCGCTGTGTATTGTAATATTATTAAAAAAGAAGTGGCTTTGAAAATGTAAGTGTTTTATACTAATATCACCAACTAGACATGTTTAAGTGATAATATTTGCTAATGTTAAAATGATTAAATAACAGTTATTCAGTATTTACTGAGTAGAATAATATACATTACAAGTAGGATGTTATTCTGGATGTTGTTGTGCAAAGGGAAAGCACTGAGTTCAAGATCCTAACTGCTTGGTATGCCCTATCTTATATGGTAAACACTAACCTACCTGGCTATTTAAATTTATTTATATTTCTAATTTAAATTAATTAAAATTACATTAAATTAAAAATTCTTATCATTAGTTGTACTAGCCACATTACAAGTGCTCAATAGGTCAAGGTGGATATTGGCTACCATATTGAACAGGGAAGAACTTTCCATAATCACAATTCTATTGGACAAGGGGTTGAGTGTAAGGCTAAGGAGTTTCTGTATACATGAAGCACCAACACTCAAGAAAATACAGTTAATATTATTATTTATTTTATTAAAAATAAAAACATTTAGTCAACTCTTACATTCTGCTGAATTTAACATAGTTACTTTTATATGTAGAGTTTGTCCTCAACGACTTCATGAAGGAGGACAAAAATATTGAAATTTTCAAAATGAATCAAAGCTTTACAAGTAGAAAAAAAGAGGTTAGTTTTTTAATATCCACATATTAAGAGACTATTCAAATGTTGTTCTTGTTTTAGCATTTCAGCTAAATCCACAGAGCTGCTACTTCAGTACTCCCACCAGAAACGGAGTTCCTAAATTGCACATACAAATTCTTCAAAAGAAGTGACCGAAAAGATGCCGATATGAATGTTGGTTTGTCAGCCTCTACCATTTACTGAATTTTGTTCTCTCTCCAACACCAACTGAGTCCTAACCCATGGAGTGATGGTGTTTAGAGAAGGGCCTCTGGGAGGGATTCATGGTGGTACTGGTGTCCTTATCAGAAGAGACATGGGAGGGTCCTTTCTGTCCTTTATCCACATGAGGATACTGCAAGAAGGCAGCAGTCTGCAAGCCAGGACAAGAGGCCCCACTGGGGAACTGAACACATTGGCACGTTGACCTTGGAATTTGCAGCCTCTAGAGGTGTGAGAAATAATTGTTTATCATTTTAGCCACCCAGTCGATGGTATTTTGTCATAGCAGCCTGGGAACCGCCTTTTGACTTGTAGGTTGCTGAAGCATGGTGAGATGAGAGGTGGGAAACCTACAGCCTTATGATTTTGAAATTGTTCTTTTCTAAGCACCAAAGGAAGCAAGAAAAGCTCCACGTTTCTCTACTGCACTTCATTTAAAAAACAAAAAAAATATTTGCTCTGTAACATTTGGATTCAGTCAAAGGCTGTACTCAAAGATCCGGAAGGCTACATATAGGCCCAAAGCCATAGGTTTCCCAGTGGGTTGAGTTTAGTCTCTTCGAGATTGGGGAAATGGTTATGGATACCTGATTGATGCCTGCAAAAGTGTAAAGGTCAGAGGCTGCCAGCTTACAGCACAGTCAAGACTACTGCTCTGAAAATGACCTCCACTTCCAGAGACTGGAAAGGCAATGGCGCACTTTTCCTGTGAACCTGATGTGAACACCCCCAAGTGAGTCAGGTTTAGGTTACACTGAAGTGGATTTCAGCCAAGAGTCTTAATGTGAAACACCTTTGAAAAGGAGGGGGTCTTACTGAGGAAGTCATGTGAGGTAAACAAGTGCAAAACAGGGTTGAAGGAGGACATAGCAGCATCTCCAAAAAGGCATCCCCCGTGATGCATCACAGCTGGGACCTCCCCAGCAACAGGCGTACGTAAGTATCTTAAGAGCATCTTAGTGTGGGCATGTAGTTGTTTATATTTTGATTTCATATTAGTATTGAGTACATTGGATTTTTGCTTTTTGATTTATGGGATATTTTACTAAGAAGAACGTTCTTCAACTACATACTGTTTAATACAAAAGCTGTCAAGTTTCCATCTTTTCATGGCTGAATGGTATTCTGTGGTGTCCGTATACCACAGTTTATTAATCCATTCAAGGGTTGATGGGCGCTTGCAATGTAACCTAAACATTTGTACATTTATCTTAATCTGAAGTAAATTCTATTAAAAAGCATCTCAGAAATGGGAAATCCAGCATTTGAGCATCAAAATCCATAGGGTACTGACATTAGGTTATACCGACACCAGTCGTGTGAGACCTCTGTTTTCCTTTGTCTTCCCTTTCCAACCAGGTGAACCAAAAGACAGCTTAGTAAATGGAGGCGGGGGGTTGGGGGGGAGATAGAGAATCTGGGAGTGGAGAGAGCCAAGAAGTTGACTATTCCTGCTGTCCATATGGGGGTACTGAGCCTGTATCAGGCTTGCACTGGGAGAAGGGAGAAATTTACAAAGGGATGAGTCATTATATTAGACTGGACTGATCTCTGAAATACTAGAAAGCAACTTCAGAAAGCACAGGAAAGGGTGCATGGGGCAAGCACAGGAAAGGAAGAAAGATGTTACACAGATTGTGAGAAGGGGTTTGGGTAAGAAAGAATTCATATGCTTTCTGCTCACAAACCACCAGTTCCAGTCTGTGCAATAAACTAGATACATATACCAACCCCAAGATGGTGGTTTTATTCAAATTAACAAACTGAGTAGCTCTGCTCAGAGTTGGTTGCTATTGTTCTTTGCAGCAATTGGTATGAGTCCAAAGAGAGGTTGTAAGTCGCCTCGGAGCCAAGCACAATGCCCGGAAGACATGATTGCTGACGTATCCATGTTAGTGCTTACTAGATGCCAGCTTTTAATTCTTGGTAGTTGTTTCCACACTTTCAGATTTGCAGTAAGAACTTCCTCCTCTTCCCCACATAAAGTAAGGAGGTTTCTCTTATTTATCTCTCTATTCCTAGTGTCACAATCAGTGCCTGGCACATAGGAGTTACTCAATAAATATTGAATGAATGCCTCCACTGCCTCGCTCTCAGGAGTACTGTGAAGATAAGATGAAGTGGTAGACATTACAACATGTTTTAAGCACGACTCCAAGACAGGGATATACACAAAGTGTCATTCCATTGGATGAAAATGCCTTGAAATGTTCAGATGCCATCTTTCCCACACAGATCCAATATCTCTAATCATTCAACTATAATTTAGTAAGCGCCTAACATGCTAAATTGTTTGCTTTGACATGTCCATTCCAATCTGTCTTGAACACTACATATGCTGTAAGTAAAAGATTCTTGAATGGAACCACAGAAGTAAAGAAAAAGAAATTGGGAAACAAAAAAACAATCTATCCTAAGAATAGAATAGAAGAGATTTCAGGATAACTCTCATGCTACAAAATGAGGAAAGATGCCAGAAGACCCGATTTTTATAGGCATCTAAAACTGATGCTGACAATAATGTAATTCTAGATCAGTGGACTGGCAGAGCAGCATAATATACAAGGCAGCACAGATGCTGGGGCTTCATTGATCACTGAAATGCCACCTGCTAAAATGCCAGAAGGAAGGCATAATTAAAATTATGTAATCTGAGAAGGAGCTTTTTTTTTCCACCTTGAAACTTTCAGAAGTGTTCTCTACAGTAATGTGTGTGTGTGTGTGTGTGTGTGTGTGTGTAGTGATTTCCAAAATGATAAAGCAAAACCAGTTTGCAAGCTGTATTTAGATTGAGGCAAGTCTGTAAATCCTAGGAATCTCTCATCCTCTCTCATATTTCTCTAACTGACAGTGAGAAGATATGCTTTGTAACAGCCATTCCCTTTTATAGCCAAGGGGGTTCTTGTGAGGGATTGTAGAGTCACAGGAATAATAGAAGACTTACATATACTATACCTGATTTTCAGCAGCAGACAGACAATGAAATGTGAAGAGTATCCTATTGAGATTCCGTGCCTTGGGGTGAGCATAGGAGGAGAAAGAGAATCTTTTCTCATCATTTTGAAGTTAACATTGCATTTTAACCAAATGCACACACATATGCCTGTACTTCTTTCTCCAGCTGCTCCTTCTGGTTAATTTGTTTATTCCTACAAGCTACATCTTGCCAGGGGTTTTATCAGCCTCTCCTGCTACTATAAATCTACCCTATTACCTAATACGTAGCAGTAAATAATTTGGACTTGTGACTGTAAACAGGGCTGGGAACCTCTCTGGATGAGGGGCACTTGTTCATAGCAGGTAGAATGTTACTGTTTGTGTCCTGTATTGAATGCAAGTTCAAAAATATGAGCAACACACAGTTGACATTTACCACTAATTTTGAAGAGTAGAACTTCTTTGGTTGTTTTTTGTGTGTGTGTGACTTGTGCTTTTCTCATATTTTTTATGGAATAATGCAATGACAAGATTCATAAAATAATCCAGAGATTCTGTAGCATGGAATATTAAAGAATGAATATCACCAAAGGAAAACAAAATGCACCTATTTTATAAAAGCATTTACCTCAAATAACGAGTTTTAAAGAATTAAGAATAGTGCAATAATATAGTTCAGGAAGAAATCACTTTGTCTACATCTCCAAATGATATATAATTCTCCAGTTGCAAGCTGTGCAGACCGCTGCCAGACTTGGGTTATCAGAATTAACTCCTTAGCAAATTAGTATGGGAATAAGAGAATTGCTATGCTCAACAGATATCTGCTGCTAGATGTTTCTCAGGTTCTTTTTTATTTTCTTTCTGCATTCATGCACACATATGTATATTTGTATCTGAGTATTAAAGCTGTAATGATTCAGTGCTTTTGTACATGATTTATATGCACTAATTTTGTAATTATGAGCACAGTAGGTACATGTGCAAAACCGGAGGCTCTCTGAAAATAGTGCCCATTGAATTTAAGTGAAATCAGAATTCCTATTTAATACCTGAACTGATCAAATATTCTGGCATGAAGCATTATGTGTCATTCTTTGTTGCTTAGAGGCATCTTTTCTCAGTTTCATCAGCCATTTGTCAATCTAAGACATGTAACCTATAACCTTTAAAGAAACAATCCAGGGATTATTTCCCAGCCTTGAGAGAAAACTATTCTCCATAGACAATGTACATCTTAAACCAACAGAATAGATGGGAAGAAATCTGAGCTGCTATTGATCAGCATCTGTAGTCATTACCAAGATGATGCATTAAATTCTTTGCCTCTGCAGTAGGAATCTTTCCTGAAAAAAATCATGTTTATAGTTTATGGGGTCACAGGAGTATTGACAGAAATTTGAAACTTGTGAGGCACTCAGGATTTGCAGTTCTTCCAAGTTACAATGGCCATATGGGATGACAGTGTCTGTTGTACTCAACTTGGTGTTCCTAGGATCCAGAACACTATGAGACATTCTTAATAATAATTGGATGTGCAAACGGATCGATGGATGAGCGAATGAGAATAATAACCTACATCAACTGACAAATTTACACAGTCTAATTGTAACAGATCTCTCAAGTATGCTCATGCACTGCTGGTAAGTATGTAAACTGACAAAGCCACTGTGCAGAGTGATGTAGCGTCACCAGTTAAGTTAAAGTTGTCCCTTCCCTGTCACTGTGCATCATACTCCTAGGCATATATCCTAGAGAAAAGCACGCTTATGTGCTGCAGAGAACCTGCGCCCCTATGCTCATGCAGCATTGCTTCCTATATCCCTGCCTGGGTTTAAGCTGAGGGCTCCCCAACAGCAAAATAGATACATTGTGCTATGTCACAGAGTAGATATATGAAATCAGCACATTGTACCCCATAAATGCATCAATGTATACGTGATCTATGTGTTTATGATTTAATATAAAAAAGAGAGAACAAAAATTTAAAAATTACTACGGTTCAACTTTTTTTTTTTTTTTTTTTTTTTTTGCCGTTTTTGGCCAGGCTGGGTTTGAACCCTCCACCTCCAACCTATGGGGCCAGCACCCTACTCCTTTGAGCCACAGGTGCTGCTCACGCGGCTCAACTTTTTAACATCACATTGAGCACAGCTGAAAATCACACAAACCCCCCACACAAAATATGATTTCCTTTATACAAAATGCAAAAATAGGCAAAACAAAACTTTATTGTTTAGGTAAGCTATGTAGAGGCAACACAAATAAGATAATAAGGAAATTAATACTATAGAGGGTAACAGTTACCTCTAGGAAAGAATGCGAGTTGTGACTACAGAAGGATACCCGGGGCGGGGAAAGGATCTGGCTGGTAGTGATGTTCTGGTTTTTACCTGATTGATTTTTACACTATTGACCATTTGATAATTTTTTTTCTTTTTCTTTTTTTTTTTTTTTTTTTTGGTGCAATTTTTGTCTGGGGCTGAGTTTGAACCCACCACCCCCAGCATATGGGACTGGCTCCCTACTCTTTTGAACCACAGGCGCCACCCTGACCATTTGATAATTTTTGATTTAAGTCTCTAGGAAGGTTTTATGCACTGTTCTATAAATACAAATTATTTCACAATAAACAGATAAAACAAAAAAGAAAATTTAATCCAACTCATATTTGCCAGAATCTATTTAAAGCAGTTAGAAAGTGTTTTTATCTTAAACTATCCTAGAAAGGCATTTTTGCCGAAAATAGCATTTAGTAACTTTCTCTTACTCATTATTACTATGCTTAACAAGTTCAGATGGTCACCTTTAATGTAGGTGTCATAGAATTTTAATGTCACTAATCAAGTTTTCCAACTTTTTATGTTACTATGCAGATAAAGCCACTAAGACCAAAAGGAATTTACCAAATTTAGATTAATGTGTGTTAAAGGCTAGAAGTGTCTGCCTGGTCTCTCTCCCTGATACTGTGGCATATTTTTCTTCAGTTTCTCTCTTGTCAATGAAAAATGTTCATGCTTTTCCTGCGTTGGACTCCAGGTTCCTTCTCTGAGCCATATGGCTGTTACAATACTTAATATTTCCAGCATTCTTCCTTTGATGGTCTAGCTGCAGTACTATAAAAGGATAACACTGTGGCTTAATAGCGTTTTCTAATTCTACTATGAGCTAAATTCTGTGCAAACTAAATCATGCATGTTTTTACACAGAGGCAGTTCAGTTGGAGATTTTCGTGAAAGACTGAGTTTGGTTCCGACGTTCTCAAGCATCAGGGAGCCCAATAGACTACTAAGAACCTAAGTGTGATTAGATGTTGTATATAGTAATCTGTCTTTTTAATAACCATCCACTAAATTTTGACGCTTTGGCATAATCGAAACACATTGGGTTACTTCATATGAAAGTCAAGTTGAAGATTCCATCATGAACAAAAAATTCTCAGGCTCTAAGTTATTAAAAATTTTACCAGAGTTTTTTTTTTTATGATTTACCTTAACCTGAAGAATTGAGCTTATTCTTTTATAGTGTGGATTTGGACATGGTTTTAGATCTCAACAAAAGTATAATATGACATTATACATGTGAATATTTATAAAAGACTATTCTCAGGGAAACTACCAACAAAAATGGCATTATTCATTGCCATTATTTCTCCAAATTTCATAAATATACAAACAGATAAATAAGAGAGTTTAGACCTGAAGTATTTAGTACATGGTGGCTGTTTTTATATAGACCTTTATGTAACATTGATTTTTGTTGTTGTTGTCAGTCAGCTGTTTAATTAGGCTAATTTTTTTTCAGATTAGTATGAGGGTACAAGTGATTAGATTACAGTGTTTGCATTTGTTAGATAAGATCCCTGTTGAAGTTGTGTACCACACCCTGTTGAGGTTGTGTACCACATGGTTGTGTGCCATGGAACCTTACATTGTGCATAGGAGTTGGGAACACCCTTCTCCTCCATCCCTCTCCCACCCTCCCACCAACTTGAATTAAACTGGAGTTTTTCTCTCATGTAGGCATGGATTAGTTCATCTACTGGCTTCATATTAGTATTGAGTATGTTGGATACTTGCTTTTCCATTCTTGTGATTCTTTACTAATAAGAGAATTGATCTCCAACTCTATCCAGGTTAATACAAATGATGTCTCTATCTTTTTTATGGCTGAATAGTATTCTGTGTCATACATATACCACAGTTTATGAATCCATTCATGGGCTTTTGGACACTTGAGTTGTTTCCACATCTTGGTGACTGTAACAATCAATTGTAATAATTGAGCTGCGATGAACAATCTAGTGCAAATGAATATAACTTTTTAAATGGCATAATCAACTCTGCCTGAAAGCATAGTTTTTCCAATACTTTTTATAAACTGGAAGTAAATATATGATATTTTGAAAGCACTATAATTAACAGTGTATCTCACATTTCTTAGAAAGAAATTTGTGAACACAGATAAGAAGGCAGGGCCATGGAAACTACTTTTTCCAATCCCATATCCCTAAGGAGAACTTAATTAGCAAAGGCAGGTTATCCCAGAGGGAAATTTTTGAGAAAGAACCAGTTGGAAAAGCATATTGTGTTTTTTTTGTTTGTTTGTTTTTGAGACAGAGTCTCATTCTATCGCCCTCCGTAGAGTGCCATGGCGTTGCACAGCTCACAGCAACCTCCAGCACCTGGGCCCAGGCGATTTTCTTGCCTCAGCCTCCCAAGCCCACAGGCACCCGCCACAACACCCAGCTATTTTTCTGTTTTGCAGATCGGCCGAGGCCAGGTTTGAACCCGCCATGCTCGGTATATGGGGCCAGCGCCCTACTCGATAAGCCACAGGTGCCACCCAGCATATTGTGTTTTATCTATGATTTTGTATCCTGGGAATTTCCCTTCCCTGCTTTAGTGAAAAGGTCCACGTTTCAGATATAATATTCCAGGATTAGAGCAAGTAAATTCCAGCAGGCTCTAGAAAGAGCTGTAATTGTATGTGAGAACCATTTCTTCTACATACACAGGAAAACAATTTTTATGTAACAAATAGTAAAATAAGAATTCACTTAGAATATGACTGTGCTCAATTATTACTCAGTTTCCCATGAGCGATAATCACTCCAAAAAATTAACAAATGAAGGGAAATAGTGCCTAAAGATCATGTTTGAAAATTCAGAGTATAAAATTCAAAATACATAATTAAAATAGTAATAACTATGTATGAAGGATTGAAAGCAATACAGTACTTTACATTAAATTATTGGCCTTTATGCACAACTGCATTAAGATGTATAGTATATAGTGCAGGAAAGAAATTTAATAAAATAGATTTTAATTCAGCCTTCAGGGTATTCAACAGTGAGACAATTTAAATATCATTTAGAGACTATCCTTCAAATCTTAAATTAATATCATTGTAATACCAGATTCTTCATCTTCTGCTCATATTGCCTTATTTGTAAGTTCAGTTATTATGTGTTTATCTCTTGGTTAGTTTAGATTGCGCCTTATTCCAAAAGGAACTCAGGACGCTTACATTGTGTAAGGAGTCTATACTCTTAGGCCAAAAACTCATTTTGCGAAAACTTTACTTTTCAAAAAAATTGTTTTTTATGATTAAACTCAGTTTTTGACTGAAGGCACTCAGGAGCTGGTAAAAAAATTAACCTCATTTCTTTCTGGAATCCTACTCATCCGTAGGACAGTTCCAAAGCTCTGGTGCCCTCCAGAGTACCATGACCATTCTTTTTAGGTCATCATCTAAACATTCTGCTTCAGGCCAGGCACGGTGGTTCATGCCTGGCCTGAAGACTAGCTTCTGAGAGGCCAAGGCAGGTAGATTGCTTGAGCTCAGAGTTCAAGACAGGCGAAGGAAGAGCAAGACCCTGTCTCCACTAAAAATAGAAAAACAAGCCAGGCACCATGGAGGTTGCCTCTGGTCCCAGCTACTCAGAAGGCTGATGCAAGAGGGTGCTCAAGCCCATGAGTTTGAGGTTTCTGTGAGCTATGACACCACAGCACTCTACCCAAGGCAGCAGAATGAGATTCGGTCTCAAAAAATAAAAATAAAAATAAATAGGCAGCTTTTGGGAAGCTTGTTTTCCTTGGCTACGTGACCCCTCAGCTCCCTGTTACTTCTGAACTAACCTGAGGAACTTGATTTTTCCGTAAGCCTGGCTACAGTCGTCCTGCCTTGACTCATCCCCCAACCTCGCCACAATCTGGACAGTGACCAGTGGTGCTTGGCAGAAGCAGGGCCCACCCACCTCTGCTGTTCCGCATCCTGTGGCCTTTCTCTAATTTCCCCCACCTTCCAACTCGTTTCTCATGACTTTCTTCTCCCTCCCCTTTCCTTCTACACAAAACCTTTCAAGATTTTTTGGGACATAGGGATCTGGCTAAAAAAAGCAGAAATATTTACAAGCTTTTTCTTTTCTCTGCCCTGCTCCTTACCTCCCCTGAGGCCATGAGGTACAGAGTAGGCTGCCTGCTGGAAGGGGCAAAGGGAAACAGGAAAACGCTGGGAAAAACACAAGTGAGGTTTTGCCACTAAATGTTATCCGTGCCCAGGTAAATACAGATAATACCGTGGGACTTAAAAAAGAAAATGAATAGAGGTCAAAGTCATGTGAAAATAAAAATAGGCAAACAATATGGAACTAGAAGTAAAAATAGTGCTTGTAATGAGATCTTACGTAACTATTAGAAGTAGACGGAAAACTAGGCTTGGAATAAGAGCAAAACATACAGCTGTGAATGCTTATGAAAGAAAAGCATACACCTTACTTGAAAGAAGAGCATATACCTTACTTGAGAGGCCCTGTGCCATGCCAGATATTTATTTTCTTATTCCTAATTCAACAGAATGCCGCATATGATGGAGAGATTCGACACATCTCTTGTGTGTACTGAATTTATATGAAGGTGTAGTTCTTATTGTTGTTGTTTGTTTGCTTTTGTTTCTTGGCTGCTCTTGATAAGACCCACATTGTGAGCTGAGAGCATAACATAAAATAACAATGGAAGATTAGGCAATTTTAGAAGAGGTCAAAATAATTTGGAGCAAGAATCGCCATTTGTATTTAATTAATACATATGTTTCTCTACATGCCATCTCATTCTAAGGGGAAATTGAGGAAGTTACACAAATACAATATACTACAAAAAGTAAAATAATTTTTTGAAAAATTGTAGTATGTAAGGGGGCGGGAGGTAGCTTTTAGAAAGTGGAAAAAAGCCAAGGTTAAGATTAGCACCCAACATTACATGCTGAAATTTAGCTGAAAATTTCTCCCTGAGTTCCGTAGTGAAGAACCCAGATGGAAACAAACTTCACTGTGTCCAAAAGATAAAAATGAAACAAGTGTCTAAAGAAGCATAGCTTGAGACTCGTGAGAAGTTTCTTCTGTGGGAGGTGAAGGCGAAATTATCTCAAATAGTGAAATTTCGTTAAAAAAAGTAAACACATCAAGTCCCATATGCGTTTCTGATGGAACCAAGTACAAGTACACCAGAGTGATTAAGAAGCAGAGACTTTGAGAATAAAGAGACCAGGTCTGGATTTTGGCTTTGCCATTTCCACTGGTGTGACTTCAAGTGTTTCCCCCTCTGAGGGCTTCAATTTTCTCCACTAGAGAACAAAAGCTCCAAATTCGCAGGGATGGGAAACTCAAATAATTCTTGTAAAGAGCAAAACCTGGCCAATGCTAAATGGCCATTTATGTTAGCCTCTAATGTTGTTATGCTCCATCATCATTTATTCAATACATATTTATTAAATGCTTGCTCTATGTAAGACACCATTCTAGAACTAGACACTGGGGATGCCGCAAAGAGCAAAATGAACCCAAATCCCTGCCCACAGAGAGCCTGAATTAAACTAGAGAGAAGCAGACAGTGAACAAAATATACGCGAAACCTCTGTAAGTTGACCAGCCAAGGGACTGTAGCAAACTGGGCAACATACGGAGAGGGTCAACACAAGCAGCTTCCATCGAGTACCTGTATGTGGTGTATGTCTTGTCTGTGAAAATTAGGTCAACCTAAGGAGGTGGCAAATGTAGGGAGTTGGTCAACAGTGGAGGTTCTACTGTATAAGTAAAATGCATAACATGAAAAGTAAGAAATGAGGAGAAACCGTGTTTAAATAAGGTAGCTGGAGGAGGCCTTTCATCACGGGAACAGAGTAGGCCTGAGGCTATTTGGTGGAAGCACTCCAGACAGAGGGACCAGAATTGACTATTCATGAATGTTGAGGGAAGATGTGCGGACCAGTTTGGCTGAAGCAAGGGCATTAGGAGTGACAGATGAGGTCAGAGAGCTCAGCAGGAGCCAGACCCAGTAGTCCTTGTAAAAGAGTCTCCTTCTGAATGACATAGGAGCCTCTGAGGAGTATGAACAGGGGAATATGATCTGACTTACATTTTAACAAGATTAGCTGATTTCTAATCCTAGTTGAAAACTGGCTGTGTATGGGGAAGGAGGGAGTAAAACGATATCAAGAGGCTTTTGGGGCTCGATGCCTGTGGCTCAACGGGCTAAAGTGCCAGCCACGTACACCTGAGCTGGCGGGTTCGAATCCAGCCCAGGCCCGCCAAACAACAACGACAGCTGCAACCAAAAAGTGGCTGGGCATTGTGGCAGGCACCTGTAGTGCCAGCTACTTGGGAGGTAGAGGCAGGAGACTCGCTTGAGCCCAGGAATTGGAGGTTGCTATGAGTGTGATGCCACAGCACTCTATCCAGGGTGACAGCTTGAGGCTCTGTCTCAAAAAAAAAAAAAGAGGCTTTTGGATTTATTAATGTGAGCAGCAATAGTAGCTTGTTTCAACACAGTAGCAGTGGAGGTGATAAAAAAACAGCATCCCCTACTTTTTGAAGTCCAGGCAATAAGTAGCGATGAAGGATTACATGTGAGATGCCAGAGGAAAAAAGAGGCAATGCTGTCCCCAAAGCTTTTGGTCTCATCAGTTCTGAGAATGGAGTTGGTACTAACCAGGTGAAATCAGAGAGGTAATGGGCAGGAGGGTGGAAGGGGCTGGTTTCTGGAAGAATACTGTTAGCATCAACAATATCTTAGGTTTTATTAGCATTATTACTGGTTTTCTTAGAGCAAAGGGATGCCACACCCACACAGTGTAATTGAGAGAAAACTCTTTAAGGAGAATCTGGGAGAATGAAGTATAAGTGTGAAGCTTATTGATAGTCTAAGTTAAAGGAAGGATAAAATTTAGAATACAGGAGAAATGAATCCTTCAGGAGACCCCATATGATTTCCTAATAACTGCAATGTTGATAATATTTGGACAACAGAGAATACTTTGTCATGAAATTGAACTGTCCTCTATCTGCTGCCTGGGGAAAATCCATGTGCTTTGATAGTCAATTGAGTGAATAGTACAATTAATTACCTGCAATGAAAATGAGGAAAGAGTCTCAGTTGAATAGGTAATCAACCTGCCTTCACATAGAGGAAGGAGAATTAGTAAATGGTAAGAGTAAATATTTTCCTCAGAAAACAGCACTTAGGCACATGAGGGGAAAAAAAGGCCCTGAGATTCTTCTCCATAGACGTTGCTCTAGTAAATTTAGCTTTCAAAAATTTCGAAGGCTATAACAATAGTACCAATCACTCTCCATAGACACATTTCAGAATGGACCCATCCGAGTTTTAATTTTAAATATAACTCAATGAATTCTTTTTTTTTTTTCATTTCTCTGTTTAGCACTTGTTTATTATATGACATGTCTATGGTGTGCCTGGCAGGGTGATGTAGGGGACAGATAAAGGCTCACTGTCCTTGAGGAGATCCACTCTGGTTGGGAAGGGAAAACACAGATTTTTTTTTGTTTTACACTGATTGCATTTGTTAGGTAAAGTCCCTCTTACAATTGTGTTTTACCCCCCAAAGGTGTGGCACACACCAAGACCCCAATCCCCTTACTCCTTCCCTCTCTCTGCTCTTCTTTTCCTTACCGCTCCCTCATTTTTTCTCTGCTCTCCCCTTCCCTCACTCCCATGGTGTCATTAATTGTCCTCGTATCAAAATTGAGTACATGGGATCTTGCTTCTCCATTCTTGTGATGCTTTACTAAGAATAATGTGTTCCACTTCCATCCAGGTTAATACAAAGGCTGTAAAGTCTCCTTTTTTTTAATGGCTGAATAGTATACATATACCAGAGTATACATATACCAGAGCTTGTTAATCCATTCATGGGTTGGTGGGCATTTAGGCTGTTTCCACATTTTGGCAATTGTAAATTGAGCTGCAATAAGCAGTCTAGTGTAAGTGTCCTTATGATAAAAGGATTTTTTTCCTTCTGGGTAGATGCTCAGTAATGGGATTGCAGGATCAAATGGGAGGTCTAGCTTGAGTTCTTTGAGAGTTCTCCATACTTCCTTCCAAAAAGGTTGTATCAGTTTGCAGTCCCACCAGCAGTGTAAAAGTGTTCCCTTCTCTCCACATCCACGCCA